>RQTK01000332.1:414378-415926 GCA_003991915.1 Elysia chlorotica
AAGAACTACTACTACTACTACTACTACTACTACTACTACTACTACTACTACTACTACTACTACTACTACTACTACTACTACTACTACTACTACTACTACTACTACTACTACTACTACTACTACTACTGATAGAAAGGATACTTTCAAATCTAGAGACTTTATATCATAGGCAACGTACTTCAGCTCGAATCTAGAAATTAAGATTGCTTGAACATTTAGAATGTTGGATGGGTTAAAGGATTACACCATGGAAATAGTATATATAAAAACACCCCACAAGGGCTATTATATCTACTTAATTTCTAGGGGTCGTTAGTACAGCCTCACGGTAGCTTACGTGTCGTCAGCCGTTGTATTTCCAGACCTTACGAAGGAAGAGTCTTATGCTTACTACACCGTTGTACTTACGGCCCTAGAAGAATTTTAAGTGCTTTTTGTCAAACCGGCTTGAGTCTGGTTCGCCTCACACGTACCAGGTTTGCCTCTAATCCTTGATCTTATCGCCAGTAAATTTCTCCGCTTAATGAGCGATTTAGCGCACGGTGTGAATATGTATAACGGTTTATAAAAGACCTATCTAATTCTGCGAATGATGGAGCACTTAAAGAAAACTGCTGTTTTAATTATAAAGTGCGACACATAATCAAACCACGAAAAAAGTAAACCTTTCTTTAAAAAAAAGTTACAAAAATTACCGACCAAGGATTTCGCAACTTAATGTAAACAAATTACAAATAGGAGCAAGTAGTTTTACAACCACTCCCCTTCTCCTCTCTTTTTAGGAGTGTATTAAACATTTGGTAATATTGCCCACAAAGGTCCTAAAAACTCTTCAATCAGAAATATGGTGCTAGTGATAGCACCTAGCTCTGAACTCTTTGTCTTGAACCACGGAGCTACCAGGCACGAACCATCGTTGTTTAACAATCGTGAAAAGATTTAAGGTTGATAAAGTAAACGCATTATCCCCCGCTTCAAACTGGACCGCGTTTGTCTAATCGCCATGATCTAAATTGCCCTGTCCCCTCAGTTTTTCGCGGCCACAAACTTCGGCCTCGTCCTAAAAAAATCGCATTAATTTTTCCGATTTTTACGGAATGCACACACACAAAAAATGTAAAGGTATGAAGATTATTTGGAAAAAATAACAACAAAAAACTGGCCATAGCAAGACTTGTCTAATGTTCAGCAGCACCACCAGCAATGAACACACCAAATGAACTGCATAGATGTTCGATACATGAGAAGAAAAACTAAAAAAAACTCTCCGAACTTTTTCTCCTTCTCTCTCTCTCTCTCTCTCTCTCTCTCTCTCTCTCTCTCTCTCTCTCTCTCGTTAATTTGCCGGTTTTCTTTTTCTTCTCTCTGTCTCTCTCTTTCGCCCGCACGCCATTTCCAGCTTCCATATGTTTCTCTCCTAGATCTCTTTCTTTTTTCTTTCTCTCTCTCCCCTCTCTTTCCCTTGGATTCCTTTCTTCCTTCTCTCTTTCCCGGTTTTCATTCTTCTCTCTCTCTCTCTCTCTCTCTCTCTCTCTCTCTCTCTCTCTC
>RQTK01000332.1:422626-464589 GCA_003991915.1 Elysia chlorotica
TCTCTCTCTCTCTCTCTCTCTCTCTCTCTCTCTCTCTCTCTCTCTTTCTCTCTCTCATCTCTCGCTCTTTCTCTCTCTCTGCCCCCCCCTCTCTCTCTCCTATTACCTTTCTTCCCCTCCCCGCGCCGCTCCCCTTTTCCTCTTTTATACCAACCATTCCCATTGAACAAGAACCGCCCTCCGTAGCCTCTAGTGCTAAACTTCCCACAGTCCGCTGCACGGTCCAGCCCAGAGCTATCCACAAGATAAACATTGCGCTAACGACGTCCGCCTAGTGACCTGCCGACATTCGGTTGACAGTAAAAGTTGGTTTCTAATAGTAATATATGAAGCGGACAACTGGTAGAGCCCATACAACTAGTGCATTACCAGAACTATCGGTTTGTTTTTGCTGGGGATAGATCTTGTCAATGGATACAACTCAAGCATAGGTCTCTGAAAGTTACAGCTGCAAAATTTGTTTCTACAAAAATTGCCTGTTCACATTTTTCTGTTCTTTTTCCCCCAATTTCAGAACCATTTAGCTTGAAAATACAATTTCAGTACAAAATTAAGCGTTACCATAATTATTATAAACTGTAAATCAACAATGATTTTAACTTACATAATTATAATCAAGTCATTAGGTTTTTTCGTTGATTTTTCAACTTGTAGACAATCTAGTTTATTTGAAAACGCGATATAATTTTCCATTTTCAATTATTTTTTGAACGCTACACTAGTTACATACGTACTTGAAAAATGTTTGTTTACTCGTATAAAATTGAACTAATAATTATACGATTTATACTTACTTACACTAATACCAAAAAAAAACAAAACAAACAAAAAACCACAACAACATTGAAGCATTATAAGTAATCCTTAAACAGGAAAGAAAATATTTTTTGGCATATTCTTACATTCAGATATCTTTGGAACTTTAACGGTTATCGGCGTGTTCAATTGGTTACGTTTTGTACACAAAACCTTGAACGCTTCAAGGGTGCTGCAAGTTGAGAAAAATTCTTGGATTGAATTTGATTCATCAGCCTGGTGAGTAGTAATCGAGTCTTTGTATGTACATAATTATCGTATCATTTTTTTTCTATTTAGTTTCTTAATTTTATATTTCCCACCTCAACAGTCCAATACAATGAACCATCTACTAATCTCACTTATCGGAAGGGAAAATCGACTATTAAATTCCTTTTTTTGGAAATCGACAGTCCTCTACGTCATTTTAATTATTATTTCTTTGACGCGATATGGAGTGGCTTTGAGGGATTGCAGAATTAATAGTATGAATAACCTTAGTGTACCGCATATTCCCTTTGAACACTGTGTACAGGTATTTCAACATTTCAAGAAAGAAAAAGTCTTTCCTTTGTAGTATTTCGTGCTTCAGTTTATGGTAACGAATTGAGGTATAGACAGACAGACAGACAGACAGACAGACAGACAGACAGACAGACAGACAGACAGACAGACAGACAGACAGACAGACAGACAGACAGACAGACAGACAGACAGACAGGTAAATGTGAATATATCATTATATTAAGCTTTAATGGAAATTAACAACCTTTATGAAGAGATTAGGCGATGGAAATTAACTCTTGTCTAGTATAATAAAGAATTTGATTTAAACATTTATAATGTCTTGTGCGAAATACACTTATTTTGAGTCAATGCCACCTTTAAAACCTAAAGTAGGAAAGGCAGCTCTATGGAAATCGGGCGCTTTCCAATCAAGATCTTGATGACCAATTTACGTTTGTCTGGCTTATCTAAGGAATTTATACAACTGGGTGTGTTTATTATAGTGCAAAGAGGTCCCGAGCCACGGGCAGTAACGTTATGACGAAAGTTTCTCTGCACTGGGGTAAACGTGACAGCCGAACTTGAAACTTGAAACTGAGGCTGGAGTAATTCGATTCGTGATAAGAACTGTATCTATATTTTTATGTAAACTCTTCTCAAGTTCTGCATGCACAGTTTGGAGTTTGTTAATTGGATAGGCCTACAAAAAATGGTACAGTGTACAACATGGATGAAATTTCATAGTCACATGCCGAAAAGCCTTAAAATTTATTTTTTAATTAAAATATGACAGGATATAGTTTCATCGATTTTACACACAATAAAGCGATGAGAATAAATTTGGCTTGAAAAGTTTAAAGATATTGTAAAAATAATCGCGCATTACATTTTAAAACCAGATCAAACTTCTGTACTCCAGAAAAAAAGGGAAGTGTTGATATCAATATCCAGTAAATGATTTCCCTATCGTATTTTCGTCAGTTTAATGTGACCGGCTGAGACAGGAGTCATGGTATCCCCGCTCTGTCTTGTGTGTTGCGGCACATAAAATTATCAGACACTAATCTTGGGTCCCGGCCACAATATAGCTTATATAGTGCTGATGTTGGACGATAAACCAACTCAACAACAACTCAAAATCGTACGTTCAAGACGTTAGAATCGTACCCGGTGTTATCGGGTAACATGGAGATCAGTCCAGGCACAGCTACAATATTGACTTCTGTGGGGTACCCGACTCGATATTTGGGGAGAAAGCTTTGTAAGTTCCTTAATCCACTCAGGTGTTCAAACTTTAGATATTCTTCGTCGCAGTGCCATTATCAACTGCGCATGCCGAGTTGTCCCCAATGTAGCATAGATGTTGCCACAGACTGTAGTCTATGTCTATATAGTGTGAGGGTTGGGGGGGGGGGGATGAACAAGATGAACAATAAGTATAAAAAGGAAAAGGGAGAGGAAAAATATAAGAGGAAGGAAAGCTAAACAGGTAAATAGATAGATAGATAGATAGATAGATAGATAGATAGATAGATAGATAGATAGATAGATAGATAGATAGATAGATAGATAGATAGATAGATAGATAGATAGATAGATAGATAGATAGATAGATAGATAGATGGGTAAATGGTCTAAATATATCTAAATAGATTAATCTTCATATCATATGCGAGTGGTAAGAAAACCTAATCTAAACGTAAATCGTGGCGTTGATCTGCGTTGCCTTTAGTTTGATCAGGCTGATAGATCTGTTGACACAAAAAGGGCTGAGTTGAGTAGTTAGGAAAACATTTTCGAAGGGGTTCTTTTATTCCTTGATCTGCGACTTCCCATTACTAGAGGCATGCTCAGTCTGAACTAACGCCATTGGAATCAAGCTATAATTGCATTGTAGCTAGTACGCCCCCCTCTATTTTTCCCCTCTATTCTTTCTTCTTCTTCTTCTTCTTCTTCTTCTTCTTCTTCTTCTTCTTCTTCTTCTTCTTCTTCTTCTTCTTCTTCTTCTTCTTCTTTTTTTTTCTTCTTCTTCTTCTTCTTCTTCTTCTTCTTCTTCTTCTTCTTCTTCTTCTTCTTCTTCTTCTTCTTCTTCTTCTTCTTCTTCTTCTTCTTCTTCTTCTTCTTCTTCTTCTTTTTCTTCTTCTTCTTTTTCTTCTATAGGAATACATTTATCAGTTGGAATTCAAGAGAGTCTTTAGAATATCAAACAAGAGTTAGTGACTACTACTGCAAACACAGGACGAAATGAAAACGGCATTACTAGAGTCTACTTCTGTATCATATGGATAGCAATTTACACTTCGTTTTTCTCTAGAATAAGATCCTGACTACGTTTAATTAGTATACGCATCTCGTATGAGGCCAAAAAGTGCGGATAAAATAGCTTTATCGCTAGAGCACTGGATTGACGAGCATGGGGTATGAGGCTTGTATTCGTGGTTTAAAGGAAAGCTGCAGTCACGGTATAGCGCCACATAGACGATGTAAAACAAATCGAAAAAAATTATTAAATGCGTTATAATGGTGCTGTGAGCATTTTTCGTTTTTTGGAAATGATATAGCACGAGCTAAATGGATAAAACCTATAATTTCAATTCTGTATCTGAACATTTTGAGAACAACGGACAATAATCTGGTTCGCGACTGATTCGTTTGAACTTTGTAATAAGTTGTTGGTTTTACAAGAATAGGTAACTGTGCGTTATGAAGCGGTGATATTATGACACCCAATCCGCTATACAATTGCAGCGGACCAAATTAATGAAGAAAAAATGCCCGACTACATAAATGTTCTCAAATTTCCAATAAGTGAATCTAGAGCATGTATTATTTTAATTCCCTAATTTCAATTTTTTTTTCGTTTGATTAATATGTTGAATGAAAAACAGGTATCATGTTTTGTCGATATAAAGGTTTCGCAAATGAATGATTACGGTTAAAAAAAATATTCGCCAATCAATGAAGTAGCAACTATTCTAGTAAAATTAAGGGATCTAGGCCTATTTAAAAAGAAAGAGTTAATGTGGTGCAATAAATTATGGAGTAACCGAGTAACTCAAAGGAAGAGAAAGGGATAGAAAAGGAAAAAAAATACCGAAGACGTATAATTAAACCGATACTAGAAGCTTCACCAATGGCGTTCAGTGTAAACACCTCATTAAATCACATTACTTGCTGGTAGTTGATGAATTTAATGAAACGGCCTTGTTCGTCCTTATTTACATCGACTTCATGGAAATGCGAATGGAGACCCCCTGTAGTCATGACTCTGCGTGCATTTAATTACCAGATGACTGCCAGAAATAGTGAATACGTGAACAAAAAATTCAAACAAAACGTTACTGCATCTGATCAAACATATAATTTACTGTACATGTATATTGAGGTAGATTTAAAAACTTTTAAACAGCACCTTAACCAACGGCAACCAATTGATCGAGAAAAGTGCGCAACGATTCAAACCAATCATGTTTTTTAATCAAATCGATACAGTTCCATTTGGTTTTGCTGCTTAAAAATAGTGACAAACCAATCATGTTTTTAAACAAATCGATACAATCCCATTTGGTTTTGCTGTTTAAAAATAGTGAATAACTCGTGGTGCAGCATGAGTTAATCAATGGTTAATGTTTTCTCATTAGTTTTGTCCATTGTTTCTAAAGCTCTTCTTGAGTTTCGAATACAGATTGTAATATTAGTATTAGTATTATATATTATTTTATTGATAAGAACGGGAGCTTACATGAAACTGGAAAGAAATAGAGACACGAAAATAGACTGAGTGATAGAGGGGGAGACAAAGAGAGAGATCGAGAGTGTGAGAGAGAGGAGAGGTAGATGGCGACAGAGAGAGAGAGAGAGAGAGAGAGAGAGAGAGAGATCGAGAGATCGAGAGTGAGAGAGAGAGAGGAGAGGGAGAGGGAGACAGAGAGAGACAGAGACAGAGACAAACAGATAGTCAGACAAGCAAAGATCGAGCCAGATACAGACAAATGGTTTTTCATTTTTATACAAAAGATGTTGATGTAATTATTTCTTGTAGGGTCAACAAAATAATGTCCGTGGCAAGTCAGCGAGATTGTTTTAAATTTGGTAATTAGTGTCAAGTTATGTAAATATGAGGACCGAAATGAGTAAACTTTGAATGTTTTATAAGGATTGCGATGAATTCAGTAATGACTTACTAATCTGACTTTCCCGTTTTCTTTTCCCATTTTGTAACTTATTGATTGCAATGCTAACTTTTTTCATACTTCAATATGGAGCTGATAGCAAAGCTGTGCGGTAGCAGTGCTTTAGTAGGAGACCTTGTGAGAAAACCATACTCTTTTCGAAAATTAAAGTCAATCTTTGGTCCGAGAAATCGCACCAGTTCAACGTCGCTTATATTCCAAAGAAGATTCCTATACGTCGACATAACTACAAAGGGGAATCAAACCAGAGAACTCTAAAAAGAAGCCGCTTCGCTTTACCGACTAAGCTACTTCCACAGAATAGACATCGTGTCTTTTCTGGGGCTACCTTTCCCCTTTCCAGGAAGGGGCAAACTGGCTCTAGTGGTACAGCGTTGGTCTCCAGATCGGAATGTCCTCGATTCGAATCTCACGATCGAGATGTCGTCGACCGATTTCGCCCCCTACTGGTTGGGTCGGTGTCCGTTTAATGAGACCGACTGATACGGGAGTTCAGGTTTCCCTGCCATGTCTCGTGTGTGGCAGTGCGTAAAATTTTCAGCTCTCAGTCTTGGGGCCCGTCCACAATATAGCCTATATAGTTTTGATGTTGGATGTTAAGCAACAAGACAAACGATCCCCCTTCCCAATTTCGTTTACAACATACTAAACAATACAGCCGTATAATTACGGCCGGTCTCCCAGTGGTCTGCTACAGCACGTAGATCTAATAGTGGGTGCCCAGTCTTGAGAGTATTGAATTACACTCAGGCCCTCTTCCCTTAGTTTGCTAGCCTCATACAATCATGTACTCAGGAAGTTGACCAGGTGTAAACAACGGTGACCATCGAATGCATGGATAAGTGTAGTAGAGGAAGCAGCTGTTGCCTAAGGCCACCCTTGTCGCAGTGGGCTAAATCATCTGTTAAGATCTAATTGTTCTCGGAAAATAGGCGCTAGAACTGCCATGGTCACTTCTCTACAGAGCTTCTTCAGTAACATGGCCATTGTCCAGTAAGATCACGCCACTAGGTCAATAGTTTTACACTAGGTTGAGCAGTTTAAAAGAGCTCTTACCTGAAGACACGCAATACACCCTGAATAGAATTGAACACCTGAAGACACGCAATACACCCTGAATAGAATTGAACAAATTATTTATTGGAGCTTTACTACCCATCTTCGTTACACAACTAGAATTGTTCTGTAGTACCTGTGAATGACTATTGACAACAAACTATTCTGGCACGACCATGTGAATCTTTGAAAGTTGAAATTTATATGTGTGTGTGTGTGTGTCTGATCAGGTGATTTATAATGTGTATGGGCGTAAATTACAGGGATTTACCTTTTTTACTCCAGGATAGTGTAAGTACGGGTGTACAACAAAAAGAAAGAGTGTGAGGGCGCATAATAAAGGTGTTCTTATTTTGTTAAACATTCACTTCGGAACAAACATTCTAGTATAAGTACTTTGGGCACGTAGTGACCTTTTCACTTGAGAAAAATGCTTAATTTTTATTCTAATGGTTGCATTGACTGTTTAAATCACAGCTCACGTTAAATTCCTAAGACATCTGTTCTACACTAACTTATTTTAAAAAAAACATGGCGTATTTAGTGTTTAACATGTGTATTTCTTGATAATGATAGTATGGTTTCAAGGCAGTAGTCTTAATGTCTTATCGATTTTTGTCCAGTTTGAACATTACAGGCCATACAGTAATATTGCTTCAAAATACAATATGTGGGTTTTTTTTTTATTTATAAAAGCTTGATCAATGCCAGATTTTTTTATTTTTTATTATACAACTAAAATATATTTTCCAGAAAGAATGTAAGGAAAACGCATTTATTTAGTAAAAAATATTTAGGAGACTTTAAAGTTAAATGCATGAGAGAAAAGTCTATTTATCACATCTGCTTATTTTAACCTGGTAAAAGAATAGCCATAGTTCTCGAAACAAGGCTTATTTTAAAGGCTTAACGCTAACGTGACCTATTTTCCATTCCAGCAAGTAACTTCCACGCCCGACGACCTTAAAAAAACAACAAAAAACACCACAACAACAAAACAAAACAAACAAACCCAAAATAAACGTGACCTTCAAATGAGGCATGATTGTGGAATGCCCATAATCATCACGTGGGCATTATAGTTCCGTGTTGTTTGTATAGCTGTGGTTCCAAAAATAGAAGGCCAAGTTTCCGAATACATCGAGGCCTCGAATACACCCAAGTAAACACCTTTTACATATGGAATACACCCAAGTAAACACCTTTTACATATGACAATGGTAAAAAGAATCTATTCTTCTTTTTTAGTATATCTAGAAAGGAATAACCCTCAGGGAGTTTTGTTCTACACACTCAGTTTTATCAGTAAAAACGTGAAGTGTCCTAACTGCACCCCATAGTTCGATGATATACATCCCTTTGACCTTACTGCAAAGTGCAAATAATTTGTCCACTTCGCCGACCTTGGCCTATATATTTGGAAGCCTTGGTGGTTAGCCTAGTTTTTGGAAGTGTATCGAGTTTGATTTCTCCGCGAACCAGGTATTACTAAGTTTCTTTTTCTACCATTTCAGTTGTCGGTTTGTTTCAATACACTAGGTATTGATTCATGGTTATGTTTTTGATGCTGTTGTTGTTGATGTTGTCGCTGCTGCTGTTGTTTTAGGGTGCTTTTGTATTTGCTCTTGTTCTGTTTCCTTTGGGATGGGGGAGAGGGTTAGTGATTAAAAAAACAACACAAAAACAAAAACCAAAAAAAACCAAGAAGATAATTCCTTGTGAATTCCTCAAGAAGAAACCAAAAGGACTCCCAAAATTACTGAGATTATCAGCAACAAATAAATAGAATTTACATGGTAGCATGAAAGCAAAAGAAATCCATATACCCACACATGCATACACACAAACGCTTCAATTATGCGCTTCAATTCTGGTATACGTCTATACTATAAATATTTTTAGATGGAATTTGTATTTATATATCTATTATTAGTTTTGTGAGATTCACATAAACAGAATTCAATTTTTCATGTAAGGAATTCATAACAGTGTAATTATGATTCACTTCAATTTTACTTCATTTGACACGAGTCGGTGATTTGTCGGTAACGATCTCTGAAAGCAAGCGAGGAGGCTTTTAAGTTTTTATAACACTACATCCATGTCTGAGGAAAGTTAGGTACAGTGCTTTAGGCGAAACCTACCACCATTCCCCCACCTTTTATTATTTTTTATCTTTACCTCTCTTCCTTTCCGTTCTTTTTTCTACCCATTTCCCTATTTCTTTTTTTTTCTCTTCTGTCTCTCTCCGCCTCCCCATCTATCTGCCTATCTATCTCTTTAAGTGCCTCTTTATCTGTCTGTCCCTCCCTTTCTCAATCTCTCTTTTTAATCATCTCTCTTTTTCTCCCTCTTCTCCCTGCTTCTCTCTCTCTCTCTCTCTCTCTCTCTCTCTCTCTCTCTCTCTCTCTGTTTCTGTCTAGTCTCTCTATATCTCGGTTTCGTCTGTCTTTCTGTTTCACCGTCTGTGACTATCTCTCTGTCCTCTGTCTCTCTCTCTCTCTCTCTCTCTCTCTCTCTCTCTCTCTCACTCTTTGTGTTTCTGTCTAGTCTCTCTATCTCTCGGTTTCGTCTGTCTTTCTGTTTCACCGTCTGTGACTATCTCTCTGTGCCTCTGTCTGTCTGTCTGTCTGTCTGTCTGTGCCTGTCTGTCTGTCTGTCTGTCTGTCTGTCTGTCTGTCTGTCTGTCTGTCTGTCTGTCTGTCTGTCTGTCTGTCTGTCTCTCTCTCTCTCTCTCTCTCTCTCTCTCTCTCTCTCTCTCTCTCTCTCTCTCTCTCTCTCTCTCTCTCTCTCTCTCCACCCACCTGTGACCACCACGCCCCCTCCCAACCTCTTCAAAAATAATATATTCAGATCTTCAATAATTATGCTAAGCCACCGATGTCTCCTCCGCGCCTAACCAAAACATGAAAGAAACATTACCTTGGGGTATTCAGGCCAACGTTTATGCAATTTTATCTTGTAGATCTACTCTCTTCGTTTGGTCTCTCCGACCTTTTTGAATGATTTGACGCGGTGGTTAACTTCAGTGTGACATTTTGTGTAACTTTCAGATTTTGGCCTGGTCAAATAAGGTTGGAATCTGATGCAACGTCTAGGGCTTCCGCATGTCAGTTGTATTTTCTTGTACTTGGTCGCTTTTCGTCATATAAGTTTACATTGAGCTAGGTCTACATTTAATATGGTTTATTCTTCTTTCCTATTTATAATCAATGTATATACTTATTAATTAACCAACCACTTGCATCCTAAGGGCATTTGCTTCGTCCGTCTCAACGTCTAACATGGTTTATGTGTCTATTATTTGTTCGTGTATTATGAAAAATTTAAAACGTGGCTGCCATAAAATCATTGTAGGCCATATCTAAACCTCATTTCCGATAAGGAGTCGTTTAATTTTTTAACGAATCGCAGATGGAAGTAAAAATTGAAAAAAAGGATCAAAATTATCGTGTCGATGTGACATTTCACCCGAGAGCTTAGTCGACTCAATAGTGCCCTGCACTGACGGGCAGGCAGTCTGAGGTTTGAATCTGATGTACCATGCCTGAGGATTCCTCGGGAGAACCTGGGGAACATAATAACAAAAAGATCACACTGTAATAAAGTGATTATCGTCCACAGTTAAATGAATTATTTCTTAATCTCACTTGCATTTTGTATGAACTAATATCTGTTGAATATGCATGATTATATGCCTAATTTTTTTCCATGCAAAATTGTTTTTATTTACAAGAAATCAAGAATGCATTGTCGTAGATCTCAATTTACACCACCGCTTCTGAGTAGGGTCTACAACAAGAGAACTAAATTAATCAAACAAACAGCAAATATAAGATAAAATATACAGTAGATTTTAATCCCATTCTTAATCCGCACTAAAAACTATTTTTTTCTAATAGATCTACACGTATAGACTCATTACCAACAGACTTTGGAACTCTATAAATCTATGATAGACAATAATTCAAAAATAATTTCAGTTCATTATTCATTTTACATTGGGAGCTCCTAGAAGTTGACGTGGCACAATCTTTGTATAGGGTTCTGATATTATAAGTAGTCGAGAATCGACGAAATTCGTGGGAATTGTAGGATGAACAAAGCTGAAGGATCCTAGATAAATTAGAGCTGTGCTAAAATTCAAAATTATCTACAACTTTAGTCATATTAATTGTTTTCACGAAGAGAATGGTGCACCAACACTTTAAGACACTTGTAGGGAAATCGTTGTACAATTTCCCTCCTCTTTTTTATTGTTTGATTGGTATTTGTAATCTTTTGCTTGGACATATTTATAAGTCATAGAAACTCGACCCACATGCTGTTAGTTGTTTAATAGATCATTGCGTTTCTTAAAATAATTATGTTTAATTTTATCTTCTGAATTTACTATATGAACCAAGCATTCTAACGAAATGGTGCAGTGTGCGCGGTACAATTTGAGCGATTAAAAAAAAATCAATAGTTATTGTGCGTGAGCCGAACTTTCTATTTGTTTGTTGTTGAAGGAAGGGTAGGAAACAGTCGTATCTGTTCGTACTTTTAAGTTACATTATTTTTGTTTATTAATTCGATGTTTTTGGGAGAATTGTGGTGAAATAAAGCATTTTTCGTATTTAAAAAATGTGCCGATGCGAATCTACAGTCAAAATACTATAAAACTGGGTAATTTCGTAGCTTTATCTTGTGCGGTTGTAAAGATTTTAGGATTCAAATATTTTGGTCATAGCTCCAATGTAATAAGATTTAAACTAGCCAATACTTGTGTCTTGTTTTCCCATGGTAAAATCTTCAATAATTATCGCATCTTATCATTTCATGAGTAAGTTCAATCTACAACTTGCTATAATTCATATTGATTTCTTTCTGGAGTTTACCGACGACAAAACTAGGGAATTTGATGTCAGGAGAGCCTTTTACCTACGCTAGATTTACAATGGGTCAGTTGCGTTTACTTGCTGCGGATACAATAATTTATGTTATTAATCGTTGAATGTTTTAATGAGGTGAATAATAATAAAGAAAAAAAAAGCAAATCCATTACCTTGGCTCCTACAAACATTTAATCAACCAATAATCAGAATTCTGATCAAACATTGAGTTGATTTTTCATTAAAGAAAATAAACAGCGGCACTGAATGTGTTAAGTAGCTAAACTTCTCGATTCACACACATTTAATAACTTAATTAACATCAATACATCTGAAGGAACACAAAATTGTTTACACGGTCATGTTTATTTTTTGTATCCGAGAATTTACAATTGTGTGACAAATTATTCATCTTCTTTAATTTTATTTATATATCCACTTTTCTCTGTGTTTACTTGTCTATTTTACACGAGACTTTCCAGAACTGAAGCATATGCCTAAGTGAGCGAAGAGTCACTCGAAAGATATGATTTTCTTAGAATCAACTGAAGAAATTTTTCAAAAGCCCCTCCAGTTCGAGCACTCTCATCTTCTGTGTTTACAACTTACACGAATTTGTTGTTTATTTTTGTCTATCGATCTCTTTAATAATTATATTAATCTATTATTATTATAATTATCTTTTTATTAAGCCATTTATCTAGCTAGTTAGTAATTTTTTATCCATTTCCCTATCGATCTATCTCTCTATCTATCTATCTATCTATCTATCTATCTATCTATCTATCTATCTATCTATCTATCTATCTATCTATCTATCTATCTATCTATCTATCTATCTATCACTCTATCTATTTATCTATCTCTGTCCCTTTCTTTCTAATATCGTCCTTCTCTCCCCTTACACTCACTTATTCCTATTGGAATTTTTTTCTTCTTCCCCCTAATTTTATTCTACTTTTTGTCATGTCACCCTCTCTGATTCTGTTACGGTATCTCACTCTATCACTCGTTCAATTTTCTAAGAGCACTGGAGAGCTGGGTTGTAGGTGGGTAATTCAACCCCAGATTTGCAACTTCCTCGTCAAAGATTTCCTCTTCCGGAGAACGATAACAAAATTATAGCAACAGCCTGTGCTCAGTGTTTAGATTCCAAGGTCAGCCAGCCTGTTATGCTTGTGGTCGATACAACAAGCCTGACACCAGTGCAGTGTCCACGGACCACACCCTGAACTTGATAATTCACCTTGTCAGAGATTCCCGGGTTACCATTGACCATTATCCAAATAAAGGCCTAGTTCTCAACCAAAACAAATTGCGCTACATAGTCATGTACTAGTCCACAATCAGAACAAAATGCACTACATAGTCATGTACTAATCCACAATCAGAACAAAATGCACTACATAGTCATGTACTAGTCCACAATCAGAACAAAATGCACATCTATCTATCTATCTATCTATCTGTCTGTCTATCTCTCTCGCGGTATATAAATACCTAGATAATTGATGTCGGTCATTTCGTTTACTTTAGAATTTCAGTTTGCTCCAGTTGGGCAGTGCCCTTCAGAATGTGGACCATGTCTTATGCCTGTCCTGTTAGTATTGACAGCAATAATCTTCTTATTTAGCGTACATCTATAGATATTCAGCGTTGCTTAATTAAGTTGCTTTAATTTAGGAAATTTGAAAGTTTCACATTCTATCAACTTGTTGGTCTGTCTGTTTTGTGCTATTTAAGGCCTTTTCATTTTTAATCTGAGTGTATTACGCATGGTGACTGCGTGTCTTCTCTCATATCTGTCTATCTATCTGTCTATCATTATATCTACCTATCAATTTATCTACCACTCGATCTATTTATCTATCTCTGTCCCTCTCTTTCTTTCTAATATCGTCCTTCTCTCGTTATCGTTCTCCGGAAGAGGAAATCTTTGTACGAGGAAGTTGCAAATCTGGGGTTGAATTTACCCACCTACAACCCAGCTCTCCAGTGCTCTTAGAAAATTGAACAGAGTGATAGAGTGAGATACCGTAACAGAATCAGAGAGGGTGACATGACAAAAAGTAGAATAAAATTAGGGGGAAGAAGAAAAAAATCCAATAGGAATAAGTGAGTGTAGGGCGAGAGAAGGACGATATTAGAAAGAAGCAACTTCCTCGTCAAAGATTTCCTCTTCCGGAGAACGATAACAAAATTATAGCAACAGCCTGTGCTCAGTGTTTAGATTCCAAGGTCAGTCAGCCTGTTATGCTTGTGGTCGATACAACAAGCCTGACACCAGTGCAGTGTCCACGGACCACACCCTGAACTTGATAATTCGCCTTGTCAGAGATTCCCGGGTTACCATTGACCATTATTCAAATAAAGGCCTAGTTCTCAACCAAAACAAATTGGACTACATAGTCATGTACTAGTCCACAATCAGAACGAAATGCACTACGTAGTCATGTGCTAGTTCACAATCAGAACAAAATGTACTACATAGTTAAGCACTAGTCCGAAATTATAACAAAATGAACTACATAGTCATGTACTTATCCACAATTAAAACAAAATGCGCTACTTTATCATGTACTAATCTACAATTAGAACAAAATGCGCTACATAGTCATATACTAGTCCACAATCAAAACAAAATGCACTACATAGTTATGTACTTATCCACAATTAGATAAAAATGCGCTACATAGTCATGTACTCGTACTAGTCTACAATCAGAACTATTTGCTTTACAAATTTGGTTATAGTTATCATGTGTATATAGATATCGGGGACAGTTGACTATATTGAATGTAAAAGCACGTGTGCTTAAGTTGTACTTCCGTTGATCACGTGAATTAAGTAGCAGTATTTTGCATTAATTGACCAGTTCCATTAAATTGATAGCAGGAAAGTAAACAACGATTTTTTAAGAGGGGTGGTTGGGAAGGGTGGAAAAAGAGCTAAGTTCATCCTTCATTTTTTTATGTTATTCCTCTATCTCTCTTTCTCTCTCTCTTTCTATCTCTATCTATCTCTCTCCCCCCTCCCTCTCTTCCAAACACCCACTTCCTGATTAGAAGGCACGCGTCCTACAGACTGAGCTGGTGTATTTGAGCAATTTAGATTCTGCAAGAGTTAAGCTTTTGTATAATGATGGAGCTTGAACAGAAGCAAAACCAACGTGGTAAATTGCACGTACAAAAAAACCACCACAACAACAACAACAACAAAATAAAAAAGAAGAGCAACTTAAATCAAAACTTTCTTTCCTGTTAGTGTCGCTATTGCTTATTTTTCTTCCTTCGTTTTTAGACAGTAAATAGGGCGCGACATCTGTGAAGCGAGTCTATCATTGTCATTACTTGTCTAAACTGTTCGCATGACCTGGTTCAGGTGTCCTTGCAAGAAACCTTTTTGAATCTCCAGGCCTGGCTTCAGAGTTTTTTTCTTCTTTTTTTTCGTTTTTTTTTGTGCGTTTAGTTTTGTTTGTGTTCCTTTTTATGTTTCCGGTGCCAATAAAGATAAGAAAAAGAGGGGCAAAAAGGAACGATTTAATCTTTCACCCCCAGACAATTCTAACCATCAACCGCGTTTTAAGAAAACTTTGAAATAGGCTGATTGCGAATTTTTAAGTCCTCCAAGTCTCTATGAGTTCCGGTTCTTAAAAATGGCAAAACATAGTAAGTATAATAGTAGAGTAGCACTCTAACAGTGACTGCGATAGTTCATTGTCCCTCGTACCTACTCTGTGACAGAGCGTTGGGGAACCAAGAGTTTTTGGGGTCTCGTTTTTCTAGCCAATCGGCATTATGAGATTTGTTTGTTTGTATTGTTGCTTGACATCCAAATTATATTGTTGACGGGCCCCAATACTGACTTCTGGCAAGTTTACATGCTGCCACACACAAGAAAGGGTGCGGAGACTTGAACTCCTGTCTCAGTCGGGCATTGTGAAATAGGTTGCCATTACTTTCCTTTTTCTCTATAATCTATGGCACTCGGCTACCCATTCCATGATGGGTTCACACAAGTGAACATACTATCATTATGAAATTTAGATACTGCTCACCTCCATTGTTATCAGAAAGTATACAGTTACTGCAAAAGTTAAGGTAAATCGACGATTAAGTCAAACAAAAAATAAACAGGAACGGTAGTAAACAAAACCTCGTGTGAACTATTTACTGAATGACTCTCATATAAGTTTCTTGCTGAGATTTTTATCTCGTCTCACAATTCTGTTTCTTACTCTACCGGCAGCAAGCCATCAAACATTAGCGGATTTTATAGCTTGCACACATATATCGCGAAAAGTGCGCTGCAAGGGCATTAGTTTGTTATTAGATCAATGATACTCAGCCTACAATTACTTAGACCTTTGGCTTTTGTCGGCACGTGATATTAAATGGTGCAAGTAAAAGTGCAAAGATTCACGACTGTGATCGTTCACTCGATACACACCGCGTATAACGTGAATGGGTAAAGAAGTGCTATTTTACCAGCATGTTTAAACGTGATCAATTTGTGCTTCGTTTCATTTGATTGGTTTTGTATAACAACCTCGGCGTGGAGGACTCAACAGAGCACCAACGAACCAGATAAATCATGAAGAATCAGTTACAAATCTAGGTCGCCAGCATAGGTGATTTCATTAATTTTCAGTACCTGTAAACGATGGGAGAATGTTTTCCTTGCCCACATCTACCAACCTAGTTATAAATAGATACATCGCTTTATGTATTGTTTGGTTCTCCATTTCTTCACATTTTTTCCTTTAATATATATAATATGACTCACGTAATATCATATGTAATCTTTATCAAATTTTAAAAATGCATCCTCAATAAAGTTACTATGCCTCTGTGTTCCCCACACTTTAAATTTAACATAACTTAGTGTTCATTTCGACCTCTCAGTGTTGAAAAATGATTAACCAGTTTCTTGTTATCAAATCAATTTTGTTTTATCGACAGTTTATAAGGACAGAGATCAACAATTTGAATACATTTTGACATTTCGGACATCACCTCTATAACTTGACATAATAAGTTTATTCCCTCAAAATTGAAACAAAAATGCCCTTTCCTCCTTTCACTGCTAGCATGTTTCAGTTTATCATAAAATGAATGGCAGTCTAGAGAATAATTGTCATTAAAGTCAGCCCGTGACTAGTTGAGTTGGTTTAACGTCCAATGTCAGCACTATTAATTTATGCTATATTGTTGACGGGCCCCAAGACTGACGTCTGGCGATTTTATGTGCTGCCATACACGAGACAGAGCGGGGATACCAAGACTCCTGTCTCAGCCGGTCACATTATACTGACACCGACCCAACCAGTTACAGGGGACGAAATCGTACAAATAAATCTGTCAATCGTGGGATTCGAACCTCGGAACTCCAGGACCAACGCTCTATCTCTTGAGCCAGTTCGGCCCCCAGCCCGTGACATTGCATGTTTTCTGGTTGGCTAGTCAGCGACTGTTTCCCACACGTATCTTGAATTTCTTTGCCCTGTCCAGTTTGATGGTGCTGGGTGAGGGCGATACTAGAGTAAAAGTAACCAGGGTGAATCAGACTAAAGTCGGAACTTGGACATTTTGAGGTATTTTAAATCTGTTAAGAAGCACCAACGGCAATTTACGAGGTTGAAAAATTGCTACTCTACCATTTCCAGAACCAGAGATAATTATTTTTATTTGAAAGTGAAAAAGGTCAATATATAGAGTAGTTTCTCTGTGTTTAGAGGGCTCTAGTTAAAAAATTAAATCAGTGACTAGTGCCTGGCTGTTTTTTTATAATTTTATGTTCTCGAAGTCTCTAAGAGATAAGTTGATAGTCTTTGTGGACTTTTGTTCTCTCAAACTTGGAGGGATTTCTTTTTATTTCAGGCTTGCAGTGATTTTATCCCTTCCAGATTCCCATGAAATAGTACCAGTATTATCTTTGATACAATATACTCGCTGTACATGATAAAAACAATTTAAATATGCACATGTCGAATATGGCTGTGACAGACTAATAAAAAAAAAGCAAAACGGACATATATTTGTTATCAAGGCGAATAAATGATGGCCTTAGGCAATAAAACTGCAGCTCACACAAAAAATGTACAGACGTACATGTTGTACATCTTTGACGTGATACACTATCAATGAACCCGCACAATTATGTTGATAGAGTTAGCATAGATGGGGCGACTCTACAATATTAAACTGCCAGAGACACTAGGTTTAGCTATATCTAGCGTCTCTGGTACATGTACCACTGTAGACTTTTTAATATTATACTGTATAATTCTTCTTCTGGTGTAATCTGATTTATCAGACGCCCTAAAAGAACAGGTGAGCATAGAATACAGTCACTCCCCCGTTCAGCCCCAGGACTGTTGCGATTTTTGCAACCTGTGGCTGGGCTGGAGGAGCAAGATTTGCCATGTACAGACGAATGATTTAAGCTTTCGAGATTGTAGACTTTGTGATCCAAACAACGATAACAGGTGACATAATTACGCCCTTGGTGCATGTAGTTTTCTTATTGCTCATTGGCTCCGTGAGTCTAGGCTAGAACTATCATTGAACACCCTTACATCGTCTTCGTTTTCGTTATGCGTCTCGTTCCGAGCAAACAGCGAGACGATACATACACTTGTACAGCAGCACAATACTCATACACTGGTACAGCAGTACAATACTCATACACTGGTACAGCAGTACAATACTCATACACTGGTACAGCAGTACAATACTCATACACTGGTACAGCAGTACAATACTCATACACTGGTACAGCAGTACAATACTCATACACTGGTACAGCAGTACAATACTCATACACTGGTACAGCAGTACAATACTCATACACTGGTACAGCAGTACAATACTCATACACTGGTACAGCAGTGCAATACTCATACACTGGTACAGCAGTACAATACTCATACACTGGTACAGCAGTACAATACTCATACACTGGTACAGCAGTACAATACTCATACACTGGTACAGCAGTACAATACTCATACACTGGTACAGCAGTACAATACTCATACACTGGTACAGCAGTACAATACTCATACACTGGTACAGCAGTACAATACTCATACACTGGTACAGCAGTACAATACTCATACACTGGTACAGCAGTACAATACTCATACACTGGTACAGCAGTGCAATACTCATACTCTGGTACAGCAGTACAATACTCATACACTGGTACAACAGAACAATACTCGGTTGTGTTGCCGCCTGTCGCAGGACTCGGGTTTCGCATCTCCCCCGCCGTCACACCCGAGTGAACGGTCCTCGGCGAGTCCAGCTGTGCTTGACCCGGTTTCGCCTCCCGCCCTCCCATCCAGCGCTCCAGGCGATAGAGCCTGCGATGCGCGCCCTGCCCGGGGCATCGGCGGTGTTGCTTTTTACCTGAGCTATCCAGCAGGTTGGGATCGGGAAAGCCATTTAGGTGGTGACAGAGTGACTACGCACTGACTACACTGACTGCATTCTCACCTCGTCCGTTTGGACTTGTAACAACAACATCCTCAGGGAATGCGGTAACTCCAGATTCCAGTGTGAAACTGTAAACAGTGGATGTAACATTGCCTCAGTGAGTTAAACCCAGTTACAGGAACATATTCTATAATATCCAGGTTTAGGCTTGATTCATTATACAAGCGCGGATGTTTTTAAGTGGTGAAGGAAAACTTATTAAATTTTTAAAAAGTGATGAGCCGTATAATATCCAAAATCCTATATAGATCTACACATTATTGAGTAAAATTAATATAGATCTGGACCTTACAGAAATCACACTTATGTTCTTGCTAAAATTACTTGTAGTGCGAAAACAAGTCGCACCTTCTAAAAACTTTTCTTCTAGGTGTAACTTGTCATAGAGCAGATAAATAATTTCATGCGATATAATTGATAAATTAAATGAGCCTTACCTGTAAGGTGAAATTTGATTATCATTCTGTCGACCCACAATATACAAAGGGCATAAACGAGAGAGAGCGCGTTAGCCTCTTTTAAAAGACATAAGGATAGTTATTTAGAAAATTCAAAGTTCTTTTCCCTCTTGTTTTAATCAAGTCATTATTGTGAGGTGCGTGGAGCTGATCAGTGATAATTATTATTCCAAGATGAAGACATCCTTTTCTTGTAATGTGGAGCTTTCTTTTTCAAGTTTTATTTATAGAGGCGCACACAGTTTAATAAAATATAGCCTTTCTTGTGTTCTTAATTTTGCGGAGCTTTAGATATCGTATGCGTCCACCATCTGTTTATGCTCACGCTTTGTCGCATTCATTGGTGGGTTTGTTTTCACGCCCAGTTCTAGTTCAAGGTGAGTGTTCTATTTTAAGCCCACTCGCACTTTATCTGTGCCACAATGAGCAAGACCTGTTGAAAGCAGTGTGACGAGTGAGCGTTAAAAACAAACCTTTTTTAACGGACAAAAATATAGCTATATCTTTTGACATAGACAGTATTTATATGTATTATATACCTAGATCTAATCTAGATCTAATCCCAGATATTTGAAAAAAAATTACAAAAATTTCTCCATCCATGAGTTGTGCTTTTAACTTTTTTTTTATATATCAGTCGAAAACTTTATGACGATTTTCGAGTTGACTATATTGTGGGTTTGTTCAGAGCCCCTCCCATTTTTTATTTTATTTCATCAACTTGCCATTGCGGATATCCTTTTACAAAAGCCTCTAAAACGTAAAACTATTCAACCTTTGGCAATTAGGTCGAAGATTTCACTGCTAGTTAACGTCTCCTAAATTAAAAAAAAAGTTTTACGGTGACGGAATCAAGATCAGGATACAGTGACATAGTCGATCACATAATTACTTACACCGATCTAGCCAGTGGGAAAAAAAATGCAGCAGCCAAAGCTATGCTCCACTCGCGACCTTCGGAATAGATATCAAGCGCTCTACTCTTCGACCACCGTGCCCCGAACTGTACTAACCTAAATCTGATGCAACCTTTTTTTTCGTAATGTTCTCAAAACCAGACTTGCTTTATAATGATAACCCTCATTGCTTTCCTTTTTCAATTTAGAATATGTTCTATTTCTGTCCTCTGACTATGAGAGTCTTAAACGTTCCCTACTTTCCACCACATGCAAAATGACTGATACATTGTATATTAAATCCCGGAATTTTTCGCATGGGACACATTATGCACTTAAAAACGCTTTATAATGCTCAGAACAGCGGTCAATTATTCAATTCATCATTAATATTGAGTGTGTATCAGGGAAACTATTAAAACTGATAGCTGAAGTGAGTGGCAAAACAAATGGAGAAAAATCGCTAACAATGTCTCAGGGCGAGGTTATAGATCACTAGATGACCACTAGTCTAATATTTATACTTTGCAGTGTTTCCATGGTTAAAATAATCGTTATTTACTGGCCATAAATTTTCACGGCCCCAATAATTATATTAAAAACACCTTCATGAAAAGATAATAATAGTTTCAAATGTGTGCTCTAAATTATAGCCCCTAAAGCAATGATCAAAAGAAAAAAATGAATGCTTTTTAACCTGCAGATCTAGAATTAAATGATAATGGTTTCGCTTAAACTGACGATTGATTTTTTCCTTCGATTGGCACGGGGCATCTAAGTCTTCTTTGAATCATGCTATGATTACACCTCGGTTGAGATAGTAACGATTACGAAGTGTAATTTAATTTAATATTTATCTAGTCCCTGTAATTCATCCTATCATCCATGTTGCCATAATATTGCATCTGGGAGAACTAGGGGTAGCTTTCGTTTGTCTGAATTCTAAGTTTATGCACCGTAAGTACTCACTACTCTTTTATTCTTGCTTTTTGAGTTTCATCTTCTCAAAGTTAGAGGAGTGTAGGTCTCATCACCCTGTCTCGTGTCTGACAGAAAATAAAAATTGTCAGACTTTAGTCTTGGGGCCCGTCGACAATATTACCTATATAGTGATGACGTTGGACTTTAAACCAATTCAAACCACCATCAAAATGAAAACGTTGGTAGCTAATCAGTGCTCTGGACTGAGAACGGGAGGCCCGTCCTTTGAATCACAACGAGCGATACAATGTTAGAGCCGGCGACTAGTATTCAGCAGGTTCCCTGTTCGATCCATGAGCTAACAGCCTTGTTCTCTGGATGGGTCGGTTTCAGTATGATGTGACCGGCTGAGTCAGAAGTCCTGGTATTCTTGCTTTGTCGATATTGTTTAAACAATTTAGCTCTGCATTTTAGCCCTTTCATTTCAGTTTTGTTCATAGATAATTATATTTACTTACCTTACTTACCACACGACATGATGAGAGCCTGCTTTACATTCTGTGTTTTACTCTCCATTGATTGAAATCAGTCTCAAGACATAGGTTTACACTTCAACACACACACTTCTTAGAAAGAACATATATAAGTTTAAATGGACCCCGTTTCAGTTGCATAAAATATTAAGACTGGTCTTAGACAGGTACTAGGTGGAGATCAGCTCTGGGCGCTTTCTATACACTGTTTTTCCATAATTATACATTTTGATTCTGTTCTTTCACGCGAAACGTACGAATTTATGGTTTCAATAATGCCCTTTTATTTATTTATTTTTTTTTTTTTTTTTTGGGGGGGGGGTATTTTGTTTAAAAATAATTTTAAAGAATAAATGTTTACGCCGATTTTTTTGCTATGTCCCTTAGCAACGCATTGAAAACCTCACTTTTCAAAATAACCCTTTATTTATGTAGATTGTCAAATCCGACACCAAGCGCGGAATCATCTGAAGTAGGATTATATTTCGCGATAAACAACCTTTTTTCTAAAAATCCTTAGATGTGCATACATAAATTCAATATAATATATTTATGTGTCTAGAGATTTTTTTGTTGGGCATACATTGTCTATATAAGGATGCTGGAAATTAAAAACTTGGTAGTGCAAAATGCAAACAGCATCGCTGTTTGATAATACATTCGCGTTTCTTTAAAATAAAACCAATTTAAAAAAAACAAAAAAAACAAGAAGAAGCGTGTAGGTAAAGAAAAGGGTTACATTTTTCTGAAAGTCTCTAAATCTTAGAAACAATTGCACAATAAAAAGAAAAAAAATGTACCAACTGCATTGTACACAATGATTTTATTATACCAATCAAAACTTCCTTGAGGGTTTATCGATCATGTGGTTTTCCCCTGCCCCCGCACATTTTTGAAAACGGACACGAAAGGTCGAATCACAAAATTGGAGACATTTTATTATTGCCTTTGACCTTAAGGTAATTTCCCTATGAGGGAAATAATACTTATTGGTAGTGATGAGACTATAACACTATACGTGTCTGACAACTAAGTTATTCCTAACACTAAAACCAACTCTAGACGATTGGCACGTCCTTAGCCCTGTGTCTCTATGTTATTCTTGGCATTAGTCTAAAAAAGAACCCTGTGAATTAAAGAAAAAACAAATTAACATGTAAGAGAATAGAGTCTCTTGTTCTAAATCAATGGTTGAGGGAAAATTGTGGGCTTGTTTAGAAAACACTGGGGAGAGAGAGAGAGAGAGAGAGAGAGAGAGAGAGAGAGAGAGAGAGAAATAGATATAGATATGCACATATATATCCACTAATACTCCCCTCGCTGGTAGGGCGAGATGATTCAAGGAGGCAGAACCAGTGGACCGTATCAGCTGTCCATAGAGCGGCCCGTTCTCTATTGTCCGCTTAATCGCCACGGGTCAGAAAATAACAAGAAAAGAAGGTGAAAAACAATGTGGCCTTGCTGGGCTTCAATTTCGTGTAGTGTAGCGACTGAGCTCCAGGTTTAGGACAAGGTAAAGCCCATTGACTTCTCCCACCAACCCACAAAATTTCCGGGTGGATAACTATTCTTCGGCTGATCATTGTTAAGTCTAGTCCAGTACCGAAATGCATGGGTTTAAAGCGTACCAGTCATTGCGCAAAGCTTGACCACATTCTCCTCATAGGGTATGCGTTTTAAATTGTACCGATTGGTCTTTATCATACAATTTTTTTAATTCACAAAACATCTACAAGATTATACTATTAAAGTATCCGTCCTCATAAAAATATCACCACCTCAGTTGTAGGCCTATTGTGTTTTATCTCGTTTCTACAATACTCCAATGAATCTCACACAACTGTTCTGACGATATGGCCAAAAGAGAATTAAACAGAGATCAAAGCATCACTCGCTTACCGTTAATTCCGAATAACTAGACTGATAAGATCACTAGACCATCGGCTAAATGAAATAGTTTCACTAATGCACCACTGCAACGCATTCCAAAGCGCTTTTTCCCCCTCAAACCACCAGTACTTCTAACACCAATCAACCCACAGATTAAAAAAAATTTAGGAGACGACTTAATATCCTGCGATTTAATCCCATGCTTTTTTGTATACTTTACTTCTCAATTCCCGTTTTCAATTGTGTTTCGGGCTAGGCAATAGCCATATCAATCTAAGGATACACTTAATACCTTATGTCCTCTTTATTTTTTTTATGTTTTTTATGTTTTGTTTTGTTTTGTTGTGAGTTGTTGTTTTTTTTTGTTGTTTTTTTTTCGGGGGGGTTGGAAAAAAAGTTAGCGAGAGGGGGGGCACTAATAAACACAACAGGTTGGAAAAAAAGTTAACGAGGGTGATAGAAGGATAATACAGTAAATTTTTTTTTATCATTATAAGAAGATGTCATAAATATTTGTCATGTAAATGATTATCGTTACCACTAATTGCATTTTCATATCTTATTTTTATATACGTTATGGAGAAAATGAACGCTTAAAATACCGAGTACTTCAGATGTATGAAATATTTCCAAGCGTTCATTTTATCCATAACTTTCTTGTTTTCATGTTGGAACTTGATGATAATAATATATAAAAATAAGATATGAAAATGCCATTAGTGGTAACGATAAACATTTACATGACACACATGTCTGCCTGCCAGACACACACACACACATAATATAGTACCATACTGATAAAACTGACTTCTGATAGTGCTACTACTTTAGTAGACTATGGTTGGATTTTTTTTCTTAGCATATTATCCTTCCCACCTTTTGATGCAACAATCCATTTTATTGTACGAACAATGCCATTTCTACCACTAAATCTTTCTGAACTTCTAAATGCAGTGCACTTGTTTTTTATTACTACTACTACTACTACTACTACTACTACTACTACTACTACTACTACTACTACTACTACTACTACTACTACTACTACTACTACTACTACTACTACTACTACTACTACTACTACTACTGCTGCTGCTGCTACTACTGCTGCTGCTGCTGCTACTGCTACTTCTACTACTACTTATTGAAAATAGAATCATTGCGAAAACTTTTGTAATGTAAGTGTTAATTGGCGTCCTTATTTCATTTTAACGACTGGAATGTTAGCTACATCGATCAAAGTGACAGAAAAACGTGTTAACATTTCTCTTTGGGAGACTACTAGGCTTAAACAAGTTATAGAATATTTGCGGAGTTTAAAAATTCATTTAAGTAAGCGATGCGGAACTCTACAACCCAAATGGTATACAGTAGACCTTTGTAGAGCAAGGAAAAACAAGGTGTGTGTTTGTGTGAGGGGGGGGGGATGGGCATGGGGCATCGTGGTGGTTGGTGAACTACAGCTACTGCTAAGAGAGGATAGAGAGAATAAAGATGAGGAGACGGGGTGGAAAGGGGGTGGGGTGAATCTTACAAAAGAAGATGTGCAAATGATAGGATAACAATAGGGATGAGGAGAAAATAATTACGAGATTATGTAAGAAACGGACTGAAATAAAGTGAAACGAAGCGTTTGTGTGTTTGTTTGTTACACAGAGAGAAAGGGAGGAAAGAAAGAGAGCTGTAAAAAGAGGGAGAGGGAGAGAGAGAGAGAGAGAGAGAGAGAGAGAGAGAGAAATAATAGAAAAAATAGAGTCAGACAGACTGACAGAGAGAGAGAGAGAGAGAGAGAGAGAGAGAGAGAGAGATAGAGAGAGTGGGAGAGAAGATAGTGTTGTTTAATGACAACAGGTGAACTAGATGACCGATTAATAAAAAAAAATAAAAAAAAGCTGATCCTCTGGTGTTCAAGGCCAAAACGTTTTTTGTTTTAGTTTTTTTTTCTTGCCCAGGAATGCGCCTCCCCAGGGCTAGCGACCTGTTCACAGAAGATAATCTAGGGTGTCCACTTATGGCCACTAGATAAAGATAGCTGTAAAGATGCATAAAGATGGCCATAAATATAAGCCTATTGGTCCACAACGTTTATGTAGTTGGGCGTTATAAACGCAGTTTACCTCTATGAAACATGAAGCATGACTAAAATGATAAAAATACTTGGGGCGGAAGATAATACTGGCCATTTGGAGTTATAACTCAATATTATGTTCTGCTATGAGATAGAGAAAATACATCATTATTTTAAACAAAAAAGCAATTATAGATAGGTAAAGACTGATTTATGTTAAGCCTTTCAACCACAAGGTCAACGATGAAGTCCAATAAACATCTTGCCTGGGCTATCATAAATGAAAAAAGCAGAAACAAAACTAAAACAACAACAGCAACAACACAACAACAGAAGTAGGGAAAGATTCTACTATGTTTTTGACATCTTGTTTATGCACTGTATTAGTAAAATATATACATGTGCAGTAGATGCAATTTGCAGACATATATTATTCCAGTAGGGACAAAACAACTGTCTTTGTGTGAAGCTGTAAACAAGCATGCTCTTGTGTCGTCTAAAATGTAGCCAATGAAACATACCAGGATTAGTTTCGGATCTGTTGATAAAAATGATTTTTTTTCTTTCTCTATAAAGACTTTAAATACAAATAAACAGCTGTGTAATTACAAGTTTAACGAAGTTATTTTTATTTTAAATTCAAATTGCATAGAGCTTAGATACTAGTCGCATGAATGGTTTAATGTGTTTTTTATGTATGTTTTTGTTTTGTTGTGTGTTTTTGTTTTTGTTTTGTTTTTCTTTTTGTGCTTCTATGTATAAAACATGTTCCGTGACTGTGGCAGGCAGACAGGTTTGTGGACCCGATGATAAACAGGAGGTGAGAGAGACACAGACAGAGAGAAAGGGAAATAAAGAAAGAAAAAGAGAGAGAGAGAGAGAAGAGAGAGAGAGAGAGAGAGAGAGAGAGAGAGAGAGAGATAGAAAGAAAGTAAAAGGGTAGAGAGGTTTAAGGACAGTTAGAAGGGAGACAGAGGCACAGCGAGAGAGAGAGAGAGAGAGAGAGAGAGAGAGAGAGAGAGAGAGAGAGAGAGAGAGAGAGAGAGAGGGGGGGAGGGAGAGGCTGAGAAGGAGAGAGTGAGAGAGGAGAGAGAGAGAGAGAGAGAGAGAGAGAGAGAGAGAGAGAGAGAGAGAGAGAGATACAAGGATCTCCACACGATCTGGCTGTCAGCCATCTCAACATAAACAAGTGTTTTATGTCAACTGGTAAGGAACGAGCATGAATAATAATTAAGGCCAACTTTTATGCTCTGTTTAATCAGCCCTCCAGTTTATATAAGTAATGTAGTTTTTTTTCACCGACGCGTCATAATTGTTCGAGACGAAAACAAGATTTCGGTTAAATAAATAAACCAAGCAGACTAATAAACAACAGGAATAACTTAAGTAGAGCTAATTCAGTTTTGTGTTTTTTGTGACTGGTTACATTGCGTTACTTAGTTTTACTTTTACTTTACGCCATCTGTTTGGGATAACTAAAAAAGGGAAGAAAAAAGGTAACTGTTTAAAATATGATATAAAAGTGGTGATCAGTTAATAGGATAAAGTCTTTATGGTGATATTCAAAATTATCATACCACCCACTAAAAATCAAACTATCTGCATGTCTGTAACTCTTTTATTGATACGTATACAACAGGAATCAGCACACGCATCTCTACTAAAAACAACAACACATTTTACTGAGGTTTGGGATTTACATTTACTTTTACAGCCTAATAATACCCAACGAGGCCTCTTTTTGTTTAGTCTTGACAACACAACGCTAATTGTGTCTTTACCTCCATAACTTGTAACAACTTCAGCAGACTTGGCAAAACAGAAAAAATGTGTGTTAATCTGTTAATGTACGTCAGGTTGGCGAATACAACAAGGCCTTAGTTAGTACAGGTCAAGCCACTGTTGAGAGCAAAAATTAATCTTTATTTAGCGTTTTAACTCCCTGGGATGGTTAGGATCAAATGATACTCAAGGGTTTTCTTTGTTTGTTTTTTTTTGGGGAGGGGGGGGGGGGCGCACATCATGAACAAAATAAGAGCGAGAGAGAGAGAGAGAGAGAGAGAGAGAGAGAGAGAATGAAAAACAAGCCTCAACGTTTCGAGTCAAAGTCAGATATTTCATTTAACTACATGTTAAATAACAATTAAAATAATTTAGTTTATGAAAAATAATTACTGTGAAGGCTGAGCGAAGTGGCTATGGTAAGACTATAAATGAAACAGATTACTATTACGCTTATTATAAAACATCGTGTTTACAAAAATAAATAACTTGACTTGACTTGACTTGACATATTCAATGTTTGAGGCCCGTTAAGGCCTGTTCATTGTTCTTCACATATATAACATACTAGACCTCTATAGTGTAGGCTTAGTGGTATTGGCCAACCCCCGCTCCCCCCCCTCCGTCTATCTCAGAGCCAGATTTAGGGTGGGGCTCGTGGTGTCCGGATCCTGATCCCCCTCCCTCCACTCTCCGAAACGACCACTCCCGCTAAAAATTCTGCACAAAAGGAACCCAAAAATAGCAACATCAAAATAATGTAGAAATAAACGAAATATGCAAATGTTATTTCAATGAAGATTTTGAGGGAGCATTTTATATTACCACACAACTTTCCAATTTCAAAAGGCATTTTCATGAGGCATTGTGCAGTTGTAGATTATTTTAAATGTGGTTTTGGTTCGGCATATGATGGTGTTTATCTTTGGGAAAACAAATTTGTTCAAGCCTTCAGATTTCGAAATCTGTTAACCCGTCACCGTTTTTGTTACGACTCTGTAATGAAGTGGAATCTTTACGTGCGAATTCTTGCCTCGATAAAAAAAAAAGAAATGGCCCAAAGAGTTTGTTTCGGTCTGAAAAATTATGATAAAGCGTCCATTGAAACTCCCTTATTAGTTCGTATACTGATTTACCACGGCGAAGTGCCATTATCATTTTTATCATAACTATTATTATTATTATTATTATTATTATTATTATTATTATTATTATTATTATTATTATTATTCGACCCCTCAGGTTGCACACCAAAGGGGAGTGGCACGTTGGGTTTTCCCACGTGGTGGCAAAAGTGAAAAGGGACCGGTAGTAAGAAAAATAAACTTAAATTTAAACAAATTCTAAAATCTTTATTTTTCATCAAAACCTATTGTTTACGCGTAGACTTTGCTAATTTGAGGGCGCTGATCACGAATATGAAATCGGTTTTGAAAAATTCCTTAAAATAAAATAATTTTTTTAACCCGTGGCAGGCTTGTGGCTGATGAGTCACCCAAACGACCCGTCAAAAATGGTGCATACCGTATTCCAACCGACTCGAAAAAAGTCGGCCGGAGGCGGGTCGTTTTGGTGGAAACACCTTGGCGGACTTCTCTATGATTTCTTAGTTATTTGTGGCTGTGCTGTTTTCATTGCCGTTTTTTGTAGGTTTGGGTCGGTTTGGGTCGGTTCGTTTCTGTTTCAGTGGAAACACGGGCTAAAGCTGATCTGCCGGAGTGCCGGTGTAGCACGCCACCCTGACCAGCCCGCCAGGGCTACTCAGAGTTCGCCTAGCGGCCGCCAGCCAAACTCAGGAGTCTGTCTGGCGGCAGCCAAAAGCACTCTCGGGTATCTGTGGTGGCCGCCAGGAACACTCTATCTACGCGAAACAGACTGACTTTTTTGTTGAGCCAGAGAACTGAAAATGTATAACAGAATATCTTTTTTTTAAAGTTGTGCATACGTCTTAAGCTTTCACGGCCATAATTATGCATCGCAACTAATAGAAACTCAATTTAGACGACCCAGAATGCGTGAAAAGCTCAACTCCGCCAAAATTTGTTAACTTAGATCTAGCATTCAGTCACCCACGCCCCCGATAGATCTACAGAAAAATAGAGTCTTTTTCGCGTAAATAGAGTGTTTCTGGCGGCCGCCACAGATACTCTCTGAGTCTGTCTGGCGGCCGCCAGGTGGACTCTGAGTATCGTTAGTCAATGAGTCCGTGTGGCGTGCTACACCGGGACGATGTCTTCTTACTCGTTCCCTGTACACCCCTGTGGAAGGGGTAGATCATTTCTCCCCCTTTCAGAAGGGCTACCTGCTTTGCAAGTTTTGCCTGAGTTGCGCCCTCATCCTCTTTATACATGTTCTTCCAATGTTTTTTACCTCTCAACCTTAGCGAACCAGTTATAATTTTTTTTTCGGCTGTGGGCACGATAACATCCTAAAAATCGTCGATGTAAATAGTCTGCCCAGATTGCGAATAATGTTAAGCGTGAAAAGCTGCATACGTTCTCTATTATTCCCTTTATTATTGACGATTTTTTAAATACGGATAATAAGAATTTTTACAATTTGTTGTTCTCATTTTGGAAAAAAACATCTATTGCAAAATTAATTTGAACCGTCGCATTTGCTTACCCAAAGTGTATAAAGGCTGGTAAATAAGAAAAAGAGACAGTATTGTTGCTTGATGATACCCATTTTGTCGCACTGTGCTTTTATTAAAAACAGCCCTAAATACTCTCCGCCTTTCACTAATACAATGTTGTAGGTTACCAAAACTTACGGCAGGTTACGTGTTTGCATGTAATCGCTCCTCGCACTCAACCGGTTAATGAGAAACCAATAATGAGACTGAAGGGTCTTGTCAATCTCTGGATTTATCATAACAATATCGTCATCTCCATGGAGTGATTGTCTGTTTGTGTGTGTGTGTGTGTGTGTGAGTGGGGGGGGGGGAGACCCTGATGGTTGTGAGAAGTGGTGCCGTTGGTGCAGAGCTAGACTAATAAGGTTTTCGGTTCGATCCTCAGCTAGATTAAAATTGAATGCCCCATTTTTCTTTGCTCTCGTCTACATGAATGTATAAGAGCTGTCAGGAAAATCTTGTCAGAAAGATATAACTAATGAGAGATCTTTTTGCGATTTTTGTCGACCGGGTGGCGGTGGCGAGGAAGTTTAGCAAAGGGGACGAAAAAATTATGAGAAAGTGAAATAATGCTGTTCTTGGGTTATAGTTTAAATGTTTAAATTTAATAAAAGAAACACACCCATCACCTATTTAGACATTAGGTTTTCCGCTGGTACACCCTCGACTACTTGTACATGTACTGTAACTTCCAAAGACGTTGATACTTTTGCTGTTCATGTGTTGTTTTTTTTGTAATTTTTTTGGTTTTGTTGTTGTTGTTGTTGTTGTTGTTGTTGTTGTTGTTGTTGTTGTTGTTGTTGTTGTTGTTGTTTTTGTTTTTATTTTCGTTTTTTTTTGTTAGCACTCCCCTCCCCTTTTTCCTCAACCATCTCGCTTTTCTGCTTTTAAATTTTTATGAGAGGAGATGGAGCTATACATTATAGTGTTACATTGACTTGCCAATTATTTTCTTTATACAGTAATCAATGATAATTTTGCACCTCTAATATAATTACTGTACCTTTATTGCCTTAACATATTTTTCCCCATCACGAACTATGAAAAAAAAATACAGCGGTAAATATCTCTTTCAATTAAGTAAAAACTAAGAGGAATAGGCCAGAAATTAAAATAATGAGGCGGGGACAATTGAAGTGAAATAAACACAAAAAAGCAATAATAAGGAGCAAAACAAACAAAAAAACCTAATTGGCTAATTATATTTGAAACAAGAACATTTGTAGAAATCTACGTATACAATCAGTAGCTTGTGTGATAAATCACACAACTAATTATAAAACCCGATTTTATAGACCTGAGAAAATATTACCTGCATTAAAATAAAAACGAATAACTCAAGAAAGCTACGGGAAAGAACAAACATGGCGATGTATTAAAAAAAACAAAAGTCAACCACACTGGAGCAATCACATACCTTCCCCGAGTCCGCTGAGGGTCTCGAGTCTGAGCAATGAATCTTCTGAAATAAAGAGCATGACATGTAGTCTGCGAAACACAAGTTTCCCACGCATTCGTCACTTTCACTTCCTGTCTAAGACTTCAATATAAAATTAATGGGGTGACCGGACTAAGCAGACACAGTGTAACTCCACAAGCGAAGTTAAACATACACTAAAAGACAATAAAAAAAGAAAGAAAGAATAGAAAAGCAGAAAAGAGTAAAGATTAAGGGAGACAATTTATTGGAGTACCTGCAAACTGCACATGTCCATTGGAACGAAGGCGTTTTTCTCTCTGCTGAACATTATTTTCTTGAGAATGATTCATCAAACACATGTTCTCGTATTAGTGGTCATTGTACTCTTTGTTGGTATTTTTGTTGTTGTTGTTGTTGTTGTTGTTGTTGTTGTTGTTGTTGTTGTTGTTGTTGTTGTTGATGATGATGATGATGATGATGATGATGATGATGATGATGATGATGATGATGATGATGATGATGATGATGATGATGATGATGATGATGATGATGATGATGATGATGATGATGATAATGATGATGATGGTGAGGTTATTCTTGTGGTTATTTTTGTTGTCATTGTTGTTCATGTTTTATTATTGTTGTTGTGTTGTTATTATTGTTGTTGTTTTTCTTATTTCATTTCAAATTTCTTCGTACCTGCACTTAAAATAGAACTGACAATTTCATATACACCGATCAGACAGTGTGTGTGTGTGTGTGTGTGTGTGTGTGTGTTTCATTCACACCAGATAGACGAATGTGATCCACTTGTTTTTTCTTCCCTCACCTCTTATTTTTCCCTGTGTACGGTGAGGTGAGTATGTTACACAGCAGCAAAAGTTTGATATGTATGGTGATGTCAGCTTCGATTCAGTGTGCAATCCACAATTTCTATTGCCTGTTATTGGGTAGTTTTAATCCTTTTTCTGTATCATTCTGAGCATCAAAACAAAAATGCTGCTGTTTGCCAAGAATTCAAATTCGCCACCGCCGTTCGTCAATGTAATATGAAAATGGACTACGGAATGCCAACTCTTTTTTTAAGGTGTTTTGATTTTATCTTGCGCCAGACGCAAGAAGTGATTTTTTGTTTGTTCCTTTATTCACTTGTAGCCCGTAGATCTAGATCCATGATGGTTAGCACCGCGTTGTGTTATAGTAAGCTTACGACTCTTATGTGGCCAGGAAGGCTTACGACGAGCTGTAAGCTCATCACAACATTGTAATTTACACCTCGACTAAAGTCCTAAAACGTATTATGTTGGTGATTTGTTGTGAGAATTATTGCTTGCGCGCTCACCGCAATAAGTGGAAACGTGCGCGTCCAAAACGAACAGGGCTGAGCCTATCAATGTTTCATGGACACTCTCATCTTCATTAATATCTGCATCTTTCATCGTGATAACTATCGCCACTCGCCCGCTAATGTTCCTAATGGTCAGACAGGCATGAGGTCGCTGGTGTGTTTGAGATATGGTAGTATGGACACAGGGGAAGGATATACCCAGAAAATAAAACAAAAAAGTTTTTTCAAAGCGGGAAAGGGGGAGGGGGGTAGAGAGAGAAATCACGGTTAAAGGTAGGAGAGAAATTGCCTTTGTAGAGGGGGGGGGGGGCATGCATCGAATTTCGGTTTTCATTAATTGAAATTAAATTAAATGAAAGCACAACAGTACATAGAAAGATAATATGCTACAGTGGAAAGAGGTGACTTAGATTAATGGCTGGTTCTACTAAATGAAAGAAGAGCCAATAAAGAGGATCAGGGAAGGGCGACAACATTGCTTGTTTTACCCATGTCGATGGGTGTCCTTCAAAATGTCAATATCAATTTTTCATTAGCACCATTTGCATAGGCTTAGCGATCATTGTTATTGTTCTGTCAACCATCTCTGGCAAATGCCGAGACTCTTCTTTGAATAAAGTCTGAGTATTATTTCAGTCACAGTCAATTGGTGCAACATTGTGCTAGTATGCTAAACACCCTGCCTACATGTTGATTGGTTTTTGAGATAGCTTTGTGTTTCAGTAAATTTTGTGCCAATAATACCTTCTGAGAGTTTTAGAATCAATGTGACTTACTGAAGATTTCATAAGTGTTAATGTATCAACTGAAGGTTTATCATACCAGGTAAGTTATTCGACTCACCGTGGCGATTTGCACTAAAGGGTATGAAACATTATCTATAATAAATATCATAATAAATTAATTATGAGTGTAGCAATAAATTGTAATATTGTGCCACATTATTTTGTTATCCAGACGCGTAACTTTAGGGGGAAAGTATCAATCATTGAGTCTTGCCGTGAGCAAAGGTTTTTGAAAGTTTGCAATCACATAATTAATCGCATAATCATACGTTTTTTTTACTTATATAGTGTGTTAGTCTTTTGTAAATATTTCATCATACGCAAAATGAGAGACGGAGGGGGAGATTATTGATGAGACAAAGGCAGACAACTGAAAATGAGACAGAAAGAGAAAGGTAGAAAGAGAGAGAGAGAGAGAGAGAGAGAGAGAGAGAGAGAGCGAGAGAGGTGGGGAGGGAGAGAAAGTATGGACAGACTGAGAGAGAAAAGGAGAGGGAGAGAGATTGATAGATAGACAGAGAGAGAGGAGGCATACAAACAGACAGACCTACAGACAGGCAAACAGAAAGGCAGGCAGACAGACACACCGACACACAGACAGAGTGGGAGGCAAACTAAGAGAGATACTGAGAAACAGAGAAAAATTAGATTATCTAGTCGTCTAGTTTCACTTTTGAACGTATGAAAATTACTGCCGTCTCCCATTTCAAAATGTGTTCGACTATAAACCCCCACCGACGTCCGTTTTCCTCTCATCAAGTAATGATTGCCTCTAGGCAGAGTCCCGCAAAACAAAGTTGATGCGAAAGGCGCAATGTTTCTTTTAGATTGACCAGTCCTCATTAGTAGTAATGAATCAGTAGAGACTTGACATGGGTGTTAGTTGATTATATAATCGCCATTTGCTCGGTGATAGGTATTTGATCATACATTTACTTTAACTGTCTAAATAGAATGATAATCATGGAGCGTGTTAAGGTATACAAATATTTGGTGGCAAAAAGCGTAGCACTGTGGAAGCCGTTAAAACAAGAGCTTTCTCTTACTACAGAGAAGAAAACGAAGCAGACGCCGACTGTAACATTACTCTGCACAAGTTTACCTGAATAGAATGGCGTTGGTACCATGAAACCACGACGGCGGGGGTCTCGAACCCGCGACCTGTAGACCGCTAGCCTGTGTGCTAATGATTATTTACTATTTGCCACTAGGATTTTCTTAACAACAAAAAATTGATAAGACTCAATTAAAAGAGACAGAGAGAGGGGGAGAGAGATGGAGAGAGAGGCAAAGAGTGAGAGAGAGAGAGATTTCGTATTTTATCGTATGGATTTACCAAACACAGTTTACTTTTGATTGAGGATTACCTTTGCTCATTATTTTATGGAACTCATAATTTTCTCATAATCGTACACATTAAAATAATTATGAACATGAGGATAAAAATAAAACAACATGAACGTTTGACTCCTGTGCACTAGTACACTCTAGCGATCAAAGGGCGATCGTAAATATTAATATTAGTCCATAAACGTATTAATCTTACTCATAGTTTCCACACACGATCTGAGCTATGCATTGTAAGTGGGACAGATTTCTGGCTATTATGTCCAGCCCTTGTCCTAACGACAAGAGGGTAATGCTATTAACCGGACAATTTTTGTTAGTTTTTCCATGAACTTACGACTAAGGGAAAGCATTATTTACCTGCACTGTTTTAATCAATGTTGCTCTCTGTTATTTCCTGTTTGTTTGACTTATAAGATTAAAAAAGAATCATTATAATTCGAAGGACATGTGGAGCGAAGAAGCTTTATACACTCGTGATGTATTGAATATAAAAAATCTGATCAAGGTGGGAAGGAGACTGGTGTTTGTTTCGGGATTTGTTTTTGTGTGTTTGTTGGTGTTAATGTTCCTGTTGCTGTTTTCGGGTAGGTTGGGGGTCTGGGGTGAATTTTCTTTTCTTTGTGTTTTCATTTGTTTTCTTTTTTATTGTTGTTCTTGTTTTTTGGCTGATGTTTTTGTTGTTTTTGCTTTGTTGTTTTGTTTTGTTTTGTTTGTTTGTTTTTTGTTGTTGTTTTTTGTGTGCTTTTTAATTTTTTTTCTTTCCTTTGTTTAATTTTTTTCTTTTTTTCGTTATGTATCAGTGTGGATACTTTGTGAAACCTAGGATGCAAAAAAATAAATGATAACGTCACAGTACATCACAGAGTGGTTTGAAGCTGGCTCAAGTGGTAGAGCGTGGTATGCTTCGGTTCGATGCCACGATTGGGCAGTTTGTCCGATTTCTTTCGTACCGGCCTTTTGGTCCGGTGTCAGTATTATAAGTCTGGCAGAGACAAAGTCCTGGTACTCCCGCTTTTCCCATGAGTGTCAGCTCTAAAAATGTTCTTAGGTCCGGGATTTGGCATAGCTGTTGATGTCATGCGTTGAGAAACGAAGCTTAAGTTTACCTGTACCTTTGTCCGAGACAGTTATCACCTGTGCTGACTGCGTGAGTAAAAACGTCGAACTGAATGATTTCACATGAGTGTTAAATGACACAGGCTATGCTAATTGAGTAAGATTGAATACATTTCGGTTCCCGCCTAGTGTGATTGGTAACTTAATCCATCGCGTTGGATTGGGAAGGCAGCTGTTACTGAAGGCCTTTCTAACAAGCGCCAAATGGGCACGTCCGGTAACTCTACCATACTTTACAACACAATACTGTGAAAATGTGTTACCCTGTCGGCCTTTTAGTGTATTTGGGACTCGCGTGAAATTAATTCGATTGGATGCGAATCAGTTTCAAAGAGCGAAATTGGGAAATGAACAAAACGTAGCATTTGAAGCCGTGCTGCATTCTGTAGGCGAATTGGAATATACCAGTTAAGTTTGGACACGTTTTAGTGTGGGTTTTTTTATTTAACTTATTTCGGGAAAAACGAATCTAGAACTTGGTTTCAAATGTATAATTATCCATATAAACGTGAGATAAGTCTGGATTTTCTGCTCATATTTCCTTAGAATTTGAGACGTATTAGTAGTGTGTGGACAGTCTTGAAATAATATAGGGTAAGTCCGTGTGATTTTTTTAAACTTAAATATTACTACTACCGGTGTAATGCTGTTCCATCATCATTGTCATCCTTCGCAAATTCAGTTACTTTAGTGACATTGGTACTAAAACAAACTGATAACCATTTTTAATTAAAACGAATACCCCCCCCCCCCCCACCTCCCCCCCGACCAAACCATCATCTAAGTTCAAGTTATTCATTAAGTATCACATGAGAGTCGAAGAGTGAATAGTTGAAATTGCACCATTAAATAAATACGCGCCCTGCCCCGTCCCTACCCCCTTTCATGAACTAAAATTAATCTTCAAGTATCACAGTAATGAGTGCGGATTTGGTTGATGCATGTGTGACCTTGAACCCACCTCGTCTTTTCTCTTGTCAAATCCTGGGACGCTGCGGGAAAGTTTGCGTTTCCAGGTGAAGGATCAAACTGAGGTCAAAGTTCGCGGTCTGGGCCAATGTTGAACGGATTTCATTCTCAGCGACGGATGCAAAGAATAGTCGTTAGTGTCTTTACCTTTCACTTGGTCTCAGGGCGTCTTGAGTTGCTTTCATATTTATCATGGTTTTGAATCGGTTCAGAGTCGCTTGATGAGGTGGTCGAATTGAAGGCAGTGAAATGTTGGTCTAAAATTGTATTAATAAATTATACAGACCTTTACAATTTTGATGGAATTTAACAAAATTTGCTTAAAGTTATGATATAATTATAAATTGCGTTCTGTGCATATTACTTACATCGCGTGTTTGTATTTCCTATTGCTTTCCATTATAATTCAAACGTTTCCATTGACATCGGTACTTGGTACACAAGAAAGTTGATAGGGAATCAAAAGAGAATCACAATTCCGAGCAAGCACAAAAGAAATATGCACTAACAGCTTCATGAGAACCTTGTGGTGAGAAATCTTAAGTTGATATTACTGTGCAGGAAAATGGGGACCTCAGATAGGACCAGGTACAAAACCAGAAATAAAAGAATTGAGGGGAGCCAGGGAAACGAAGAAGTAAACAGAGAACAAGATAATAACAGTGAGGGAGACAGGAAAGTAAATAAGAGAGAGCGAGAGTTTTGTTGGGCGAGGATACCATGACTCTTGTCTCAGCCTGTCACATTATACTGACACCGACCCAACCAGTCGGGAACGCAACAGCCAGGATTCGAACTCGGGACCTTTTGCGTCGGAAGCCGATGTTCTACCCCTGGACCACCGTGCCCCCCAGAGAGAGAGAGAGAGAGAGAGAGAGAGAGAGAGAGAGAGAGACTCGTTTTAAAACACGACAATAACAATTTTTTAATCAAACTGAATTTAAAAATTAGCAATGCACAAATTCCCTTTCTGTTACATGTCTTTTGGCTTTATCATTATGTCCTTCACCTCCTCAGTGCATTTTGTGATATAATGACTGCCACGCATGGCGAAGCATACTTATTATTTTTTATTTAAGTGAAGTGACAGCTCGTGGGGTTCACCCAAAAAATGTAACCTAGTTACCTTATGTCAGCGCTACATTATGCGTTTTTAAGGACAGTTTGAGCATGTTGCTAAAATCAATAAAAACTTGAAAATAAGCATTTCCTTTGATCGACATGCTCGAAATCTACATTTCATTAGCATTCTTTTCACTGTGCGAAATTTGTTCTATTATCACTTGCCTCAGAAATAATATTGTATGAGAGTGGACATTATAAATAGGTCTTTAACCTCGCTTTTTACTCCTTACGGTATGTTCTTTTTTGTCATATTTATTGAAATCCGATGATCATTTCAGATATTAATTTACTAAATTTAGAGGCACTGCCATGATGGCCACATGTGACATCACCATAAGTTCTCTGTCCTTCGAATTCTTCAACAACAACTTTGAATTTGAACGTTTCTTAAGTAAGACAGTTTTCTCTGCAAATCTATAATTATTCGAACTAGTTGAGATTATTTTCATCTCACGTGATCTAGGCTTATACTGATTGTTTTCTTCTTTTCTTCTTTGTTCTCAGCGCCCCAAAATTTCTGAAGTGTCGCGCCTGCGCCGAGCTCTCTTCCTGTCACGTGATCCAATATGGCGCGTCTGTTCCAGTACCAGCGGCTCAAGTACCTGGTTCTGCTCGCCCTGACCTCCGTGGTGCTGCTACAGCCGCTGCGCCTGGTCTTCCTGTCGCTGCTCATGCCGCAGACGTGGGTGGACACGGACACCACCCACCTGTACCGCGTCATGAACGACTTCCAGAACTTTGAGGTGGACTCCAAGCCCCTGACCAAGGATGCTGCTTATAGCAGAGTGCAGGTAAACTCACGAGTCGGGCTTGGTTGGTTGGTTGGTTGGTTGGTTGTTTTAACGTCCAATTTCAGACTAGATTGGCAACACCAACGATTGGACAAAATGTATGTTTACATTCTCGTCCCCTACTTGTTGGGTTGGTGTCAGTATAAGGATCTGGGCACATCACACTAGACCAAGTGTGGGTCGTCATTCACAGACGACAAAGTAGTCGGTCCTAGTAGGAACCCCCGGGCAAACGCAGTTGCACGCCGAAGCACGTGATACCAGGATCAAGGTCGGCGGTCAGCGGCGGACCGCTCATCGCATGTATACGCGAAGCTAGAGTCTGGAGAAAAGAAAAGCCACTAAAAAATAGAGAGCTGCATGTTGTTTGTAACTGGCTGGGATGGATGAATGAGTCGGTATGTTCGCACACTAATGTGATTGGCTGAGAGGTGAGTCCTGGTATCCCTGCAGTGTCTTTGTGTGGTGGAAGCGGTTAAAATTGTCTGACTTAAGTCTGGGATCCGTCCACAATATAGCCATGCTGGTGACGTGTTAACGTGAAGAATCTCACTCACATACGCCAAGTTCATACCATGATATTCAATGTTATGGATTATTAAGTTTCCCACAATCACTAGAAATTCTTTGCTCATTGATGCCCAGATTCAAAGTGGATTCCCATAAAATAAAATATTTCACAAAAGGTCTAGGTAGCTCTCAAGTCAACACCTTGAGGAAGAATAGGGGTGGAGAGAGACAGTGAGGCATCCCACAATTTTTTAACTAAGCTTTAATTTACATCGATTTCTTAAGAACAATAAATCTTCAATACTCTTATGCGTAAGATGGATGAAAGCAAATATGAAAAGAGGAGAATAAATTAAGAACAGTAATGCTTGACGTAATACAATGGAAAACTTTGATTTTAAAACAAGGGAAAGGGTCGGACTGATCATAAGGAACTTAGAAGTGTTACGACCTATTAAAAAACACCGATGAAATGCATTTATTTTAAAAACATGAATACACTATGCTTTTACATTAATTATCTTCGGGTTTTACGTTTTATTAATTATTACATAAACGTAAACCTTTCGATAGGGCTTACACGACAACAAAATGCTTTTTTTTTACGCAGTCATAAGTAAAGGAGGTTTTACTATGAATCTTTGTGAATGCTTAACACATGTTTCGTTGCCCATGATTGCTACATGAACGCCTTTTTAAACAGGAGCTTTTAACTTTTTATTTAAGTGATCTTGGATTGAGTCGAGCGAAACGAAACTGCCATCGATTCCTTTGGAATTGTAACGCTAAGTCCGGGGGCAATTACCATGCGCCAGAACTTATCAGGTTAAAAGATGGAAGTTAAGTTCCGTGCTTCGTGTCTAATGTTGTCACTATAAAAATAATGCTATATGATGGACGGATCCCAAGACTAACATCTCGCATTTTTACGTGCTACCACACTAGGACAGTTCGGGGATACAGTGGCTCATGTCTCAGCCTGTCACGTTATACTAACACCAACCAGTAGGAAATGAAATCAGCCAATTGCATTTTGGCCGATCGTGGGTTTCGAACCAGAGACCTCCCTATTAGGTGACCAACGCTCTACTACTTGCGCCCGTTCGCATCCAGTTAGACAGTGGGGATCGTTCGTTAGCTTTAATAAATCGCCACCATTGGCCAACTGGGATTGTAAAACTAAAGTGCCTCTTTTTAATGCCAACTACAGCTACAGTGCGATGCACTAGCTACTTCCTGACAACTTGTGATTAAAAAGACAACTAGCATTCAACCATTGGCTTTTCTTTCATGAAATTTATCTGTGCCAGTAAAATAATTGTAGATCATTATATTGGTACAAACCCTGTGTCTGCTCGGGACAGTTCAGTTTTTTGTTAACTCCTGCAGTGATCTTGTTCGTACTTGATCTAGGACACAGACGCGCAAATAAGTAACTGCAGAAAATTGTTCCTTTGATTATATTTGGAAACGGTTAAGAGAACCTTTTCATGTATTATTAACTTGCCAAGCGCACAGAACGAGCTTAGTACAATCAATCTTTTCCTCCTTCTTAATTAGAACTCTAAATTAATGCGTCTTTTTTAACGTCTTTGTCTACCACGCTCTCGTTTCATAATTATTTTTTTTTTGGGTCACTGTTGGCTGATCTTGTTGGTTTATCTCATTTCGTTTTTCTATTAATATCTTAGTCACATATCGAGAGTAGTAACTGTTGCTTCAATTTTACAGACTACAATTCAGACTGCTGTACTAACTGGAATCCTCTGTATGCCTCCTCTCTCTCTCTCTTTCGTTTCGCTCTTTTCCCCTTCCCCTTTCACCATTTCGTCATCCGGCGTAATTCTCCTTCTCTTTCCTATGCCGAAAAGAACTTAGTTTGTTAAAAATGTATAATACCACATCCATACTGACAGCTTAATTACATGACATCAATATAAAGAAAGAGACAAACACGCACCTAGTTTATTATATTAAGCCTGTGTATATTTATCATGCTCATGTTGACAAAACTTGATCAGCAACCAAATCCGAAGAAGGAATATTTTTATAATTATCTATGACGGCACTTCTCGTTACAGCATTTTTATCTCAATCTCCTCTTAAAGAAATATAGATTGACCTTGTTAAACGTACTGAATCATTATGAAAGAAAACATTTATAAGGTGTTCAAGGTTTTTAACCTATGCATCACGTGACTTGTCAGGTTGCTCCGTATTCCTTTTCTTTCACTTGAAATTTTCTCTTGATGTTTCCTTAAGCTCTCCAGCCAAACACGGCGTTACATGTATCAATGCCAACCTCGCGGAACCATAAAATAACGCGCCATGGTCAATGAACTTCACGCAGCGTGCCGTTTTACGACAGTTTATTTTGCATAATGCAAGTAAGAGCTAAATAAAATTAATACTAATCCCCTGTCTTGTCCCTCTCTCTCTCTC
>RQTK01000332.1:464595-479682 GCA_003991915.1 Elysia chlorotica
CCCTCTCTCTCTCTCTCTCTCTCTCTCTCTCTCTCTCTCTCTCTCTATTTATCTATCACTATCTCTGTCGCTCTATCTATTTCACTGTCTCTGTCCGTCTGTCTGTCTGTCTGTCTGTCTGTCTGTCTGTCTGTCTCTCTCTCTCTCTCTCTCTCTCTCTCTCTCTCTCTCTCTCTCTCTCTCTGCTTCTCATTCTTAATATCAGCTCAAACTTGCCAACAAGCACTCAAATAGCTAATTAAAGAATGGCGTACATAGTGACATATTATGCAATGCTGCGAATAGAACTTAAGAAAAAAAAAAGCCGCCTATTTCATTTTACCGTATTTACTTCAGAGAAAATGGAACTTAAGTTCATAGCTCATGACACATTGAATGAAAGAGAGTTTACTCCTTGTTTGCGTCCTTATCCCTTAACATTCCATCCGTTCTCAGAAAATCTAAAGATGTCCATAGAAAAAAACTTTTTTCCAGCGAGGATAGTAATATCAGGAAATTTTAACTTGATTTTTTTTTTAATTCTTTAGTACAATAAAATTTCAGTTTAATAGAAATGAAAAAAAAAGTAGCAAGATGGTTTCTTATTTTAGTCATTCAAAGTTTTAATTGTTTTTTCTGTATTGGCAAACTTTTTAGTGGTGGCATCAATTTTTAATATTAATGGACATTACACATCGTTCTGGCACTTGGTACTTTGGACATGCTAAGACCAATAGGAAGGCGAAACATCTGTCATGTGTTTGTGGAAAATAATGGGCCTTTAAAGACACAATAGAGTAAGTCCTTGAGCAATGGTGCGGAGTATTCCTTGTCATTAGGAGTGGGTACCTTACAGAGGTATATATCTCTCTATCTCTCTCTCACACACACACATTCACTCTCTCTCTCTCTCTATCTCTCTCACACACACACATTCTCTCTCTCTCTCTCTCTCTCTCTCTCTCTCTCTCTCTCTGCATGTTTGTATGTATGTGTGTGCCTGATGTCTGTCTGTTTGTCTGACTCTATATATCTATCTATCTATCTATCTATCTATTTATCTATCTATCTATCTATCTATCTATCTATCTATCTATTTCTATCTGATATCTCTATTTTTCCTATTTGACTTTCCCTGTCTCTCTGTCTCTCTGTCTGCCTCTCTCTCGCTCTCTCAACCATTGCCTTCTCCTACGTCCTATCCCGACCCATGCTAAATGGACTCCCATGAGGATACCAATACCATTATTCACCAGACTAGATCTGTCTACCCGTAAACTGCGTAAAGGGATCGTCAGTCCACACTCGAAAGTCTACCATCACAAAGTGGTCACACACTAAAGGCCAATAGTTCCTGGCCATAAAAGTCAGCTCTCTTCTCTTCCATTTCCCGATAGTCCTATGAAATACCAATCGGTTCTAGGCTATACAATATTTATAGGGAACTTAGAGAAATAATTTTTAAAAGGGGGTGGGGGTATAGGGGAGGGGAAAGTAGATCCTGTTGTGAGGCTAGGGTGATATGGTAAATATTTCATTTCAATTGTTATGGTTGTTGATTCTGTTGTTGTTGTTTTTGTTGTTTTATTTTTGTTTTTGGGAGAGAGAGAGAGAGAGAGAGAGAGAGAGAATGGGAAAACGCAGTAGATGCTTGGGTGAGGAGATATCCATATCGAATTACGAAATAAGTTTATTTAATCATAATTTAAATCGATAGAAAGAATGTTTTGGTGAATAAGTAGATTGGTAGATATACAGATGAAGTGGGTGAAATCGGACAAACTGGGGGTGATAGAGAGAGAAAGAGAGAGAGAGGCAGAGAGAGTGAGAGAGAGAGAGAGGGAGAGAGAGAGGGAGAGAAAGAGAGAGACAGACAGAGAGAGAGACAGAGAGAGAGAGACAGAGAGAGACAGACAGACAGAGAGAGTGAGAGAGAGAGAGAGACAGAGACAGAGAGAGTGAGAGAAACAGAGAGAGTGAGAGAGAGAGACAGAGAGAGAGAGACAGAGAGAGTGAGAGAGAGAGAGNNAGATAAACAGAGAGAAGAGATCGAAAACCGCAATAAATAGTTCTTCACAGATGAGCGAGTATAGAAGAGGAAGATAAAAAATGTATGAAAGATTAAGATTGAAACGCATGGTAGTTTATGAAAGCCGCATTTTGTAATCAAGTGAAAGTTAACGAGGATTTCGACTGTTTGAAGGATAAAAAGAAAATTAAGTTGATACAAATAATGAAAAGTTCCAACCTGTTACAATATACGTGTGCGTTCATGCGTTCAAGCGCTCATATTAAATCCAGAAAAATAAAATATTGAGCCTGTAATTACACAGCGAGATAATTATATCTGCTGAGTTGTAAACAAACATAAAAGCTTTATGTTACCGTGTTTGTAAATGAAAGGGGTCGAAGGGAGAAGGAGAGGAAAGAGAGAAGAGAGAGAGAGAGAGAGAGAGAGAGAGAGAGAGAGAGAGACAGGCAAACAGACATGCAAACAGACAGGCAGGTAGACAGTCAGACAGGCACACAGACACACTGATACTCAGACAGACAGACAGACAGACAGACAGACAGACAGACAGACAGACAGACAGACAGACAGACAGACAGACTGACAGACGGAAACGGACACACAGACGAACAGAAAGACACTTTCAGATGAGAACATGTACTGTTCGAGACAAAAACATGCAGTTTGCAGCCATCTTTTCGTCATGTGACGTACATGGAATGCAAAACTAAAAATCCATGATGGCACTATTGCTGGCCTCATTAATATTTTTTTTTAGGACAGAAACAACAACAAAAAACCACATGAACTGGATGGATGTAGCTTAATAAAGATATAATTAGAACATATCTTCTGTTTACGTTTTAATTTTCCAATATTGCATCCTCATAAAATAATTCCATCCATTCTCCTTACAAACACACACGAATGGCAATCGCAGTATACAAGAGTAAAATCATAACTTTAATGAAACTTATAGAGAGGGCAAAGTGCTCTATCAATTAGCCTAAGAAGGAATAATTACCATTTCTCAACTATCAATACAAGTCATTAAAAAAATTGGGTGAATTTCAATATCTGGTTTGATGATGTTGTTCCTTTGATACTCCTAGCTCATGGATTTCAATATCTGGTTTGATGAATTTGTTCCTTGGATACTCTTAGCTCATGGATTTCAATATCTGGTTTGATGAATTTGTTCCTTGGATACTCTTAGCTCATGGATTTCAATATCTGGTTTGATGATGTTGTTCCTTGGATACTCTTAGCACTAGCGGTCAAAGGCCAACCGGTTATTAAAAAAATTGGGTGAATTTCAATATCTGGTTTGATGATGTTGTTCCTTGGATACTCTTAGCTCATGGATTTCAATATCTGGTTTGATGAATTTGTTCCTTGGATACTCTTAGCTCATGGATTTCAATATCTGGTTTGATGAATTTGTTCCTTGGATACTCTTAGCTCATGGATTTCAATATCTGGTTTGATGATGTTGTTCCTTGGATACTCTTAGCACATGGATTTCAATATCTGGTTTGATAATGTTGTTCCTTGGATACTCCTAGCACATGGATTTCAATATCTGGTTTGATGATGTTGTTCCTTGGATACTCCTAGCACATGGATTACAATATCTGGTTTTGTGATGTTGTTCCTTGGATACTCCTAGCACATGGCTTCTGATAGACACGACTTTCATTCCCTTTTTGTCTTTAATAATTTATCTTGGTCTGCATCATCTTGAGAGATTGTGAGAGGAAGGAAAAAAAGGGGAGGGGGGATTGGGGGGAAAGGAGACTGAAAGGGGAAAAAATCCTAAGTTGAGAAGTGCAAAAGAAGAGATAGACCAACATGAAGGAAAAAAAGATTAAGGATAGAAATTAAGGGATCGCTAAGCTGGAGTTAAAGAATGAGTAGTGGATGAAGAGGAAAAGGAAGAAGAAAGATATAATACCTGAAAAACTGACGTCATAAAGGGATTACTTAATGCTGAAAACCTTTTGTTCTCTATCTCCGGGTTTAACGTCTCCTAGGTTCCCTTTGGGGATCCTATACAGCGAACCGAAAACCTTTCTTTTACAAAATTAATTTCTACATAACCGTAACAATTTATGTAGAGAATCTATACATTCTCATTATAATAGTTAATATCACAGCTCAGTGTCAATAGCTAAGTGAAGCATGATTGATTCGAACTAATAAAGCTATGCCTGCTTTGTTTAGCCGCCTCAACATCTGTGAAACCAGTCAGCTGAGTGTCCTGTGTGTAATTAGAATATTAGCATGATATAATTTATTTTATAATCCAATGTGTCACGCTCAGAGTAGCACAAGAAAGACATTATTACAATGGTGACTTTAATGAGATTTTTTTTTTTGCGAGGGACCAGTTTATGAAATTAATGGCTGGTTGCACATTACCTATGTTCTCTTTAACATGTGGTGTGGTTAAATATGATGATAATAATAATAGTAGTAGTAGTAGTAGTAGTAGTAGTAGTAGTAGTAGTAGTAGTAGTAGTAGTAGTAGTAGTAGTAGTAGTAGTAGTAGTAGTAGACTCTCAAGGGGCGGGTCCCTTATCGACGCCTACAACAACGAGGGTCCGCACAAAGTAGAGGAGATAGCGCGTAAAGAGATGTCCAAGTTTTTCTATCACCCTGACGGCAGCGCTCACGATATCACAGAAGAGGAGTTTCTGCTTTGGCACTGGAAGCTGCAGCAACGTATCGCTGTAAGTTCTCAAGATTATGGACGGTTGTTTAGTTCTCTTAAAATAGGTCCAATAGCAATTTTATTATTGAGCGAAACCAACTTTTTTTTGTTCATTGTTGCTGTTGGGAATGCTTTTGTTATTGTTGTTGTTGTCCCCTCCTCCACTTCCATCCTCCTTCATCCTCTTTTCTTCCTTATTCTCCTTCTCTTCTTTTCTTCTTCTTCTTCTTCTCCTTTCTGGTCTATTCGGAAAGAGCGTAGGTCTCCCATTTTTCCCCTATTCCTCTAGCCTTTATGCTTGTAATTATTTAATAATAATAATTAATAATTTTACTTATATAGCGCTTTCCACCGAAGTATCAAAGCGCTTTAAATTTTTCAAGATAAAAGCATATAATTATAAAAAACCTACATCTTGAACATAAATTATACACAATGCAATAGACAGTGATAATTGGAATACAAAGGAGCATACAAAAAAAACAAAAAAACAAAAAAAAAAAACAACAAAAAAAACAACACATTAGCTAATGCGATCGTGGTGTTTGGGTAGTAATTCTAATTTGACAGATGTTTTTTAAAAAGAAATGTTTTTAAATGTTTTCTAAAAAGGGACTCACTAGAGATTGATCTTATTGAAAGAGGTAGAGAGTTCCAAACAGTAGGGCCAGCTTTGGAAAAGGATCGATCTCCATATGATACAAGATTGGTCCTAGGAGTGTGCAGAAGATTTTTGTTTTCAGATCGTAACTGACGTCCAGGATTATACGGGGAAATAAGTTCTTTTATATAGGATGGTGAGTTGTTACCTTGCGCTTTAAAACAAAGAAGAGAAATTTTGTACTCAATTCTAGCCGAAATGGGGAGCCAATGAAGGGTCCTGAGCATATGAGTAGAACTGGTTTTGTCGTAGAAATCTAATCCTAATACAAGTCTGGCAGCTCTGTTCTGAACTCTCTGTAATTTAAGCATTCGACAACCAGGGAGACCAGCTAGCAAAGAATTGCAATAGTCTAGGCGTGATAGCACGAATGCACACACCACTGTTCTAAGTGACTCATAGTCAAGGTATTTCTTCATTTGATTAATCTTTTTAAGTTCATAATTTAATATTTTTGTTATGTTGTTGATGTGGTCATCCATAGTAATAAAACTGTCGAGAATCACGCCTAGATTTTTTGCCTTACGACAAACTTCAACTGTACTTTTATCTATTGAAAGTTTTAGATTAGGCATACTATTTAAATTGTGTCTTGTCCCACATAAAAGTACTTCGGTTTTGTTACCGTTAAGCTTCAGTTTATTGCTTAACATCCAACCTCGTATGGTCTCGCAACATGCCTCCATATCGTCAATAACAGAATGAATTTCAGAGGGAGTGGAAGATTTATAAAGTTGAGTATCGTCAGCAAACATATGATTATTAATTTCAAGGGGCCTAATGGCGTTAGAAAGAGGTCTTACATAGAGAGTATAGAGGATAGGACCAAGGACCGAGCCCTGTGGGACACCGAAACTGAGAGTTTTAAAACCAGAAAATTGTCCATTAATGATTACTGCTTGGGCTCTATTTGTAAGGTATGATTTAAACCACTTCAACACCACTCCGCCCAACCCAAAATTGCAACTAAGTCGATGACAAAGAATTGAATGGTCGATTGTGTCGAATGCTGCTGAGAGGTCTAACAACGTTAATAACGATACTTGTCCTGCATCAATAGATAATAATAAATCATTGGTTATTCGTAGTAAAGCAGTTTCAGTGCTGTGCGACTCCCTATAAGCTGACTGATTAGGATCTAAAAGGTTGTTTGAAAGCAAGTGCGCCTTTAATTGAACGAGAACAACCTTCTCTAGAATTTTCGAAATAAAAGGCAAGTTAGAAACTGGGCGATAGTTTTCCAAGTTCTCAGGGTCAAGGTTTGTTTTTTTCAATAGGGGTGTTACAAGCGCTTTCTTAAAAGAATGTGGGACAACTCCACAGTTTAGAGAGGTGTTAATGATGCTAGTTATATGTGGCAACAGTGTGTCTAGACATTGCATTAATAATTTAGTAGGGATGGGATCAAGATTACATGACTTACAGGGGGATGATAAGATAATATTTTTCACATCTAAAGTGGATACGCTATGGAAGGCATTGAGCGATTGACCGTTAAATTGTATATCGAAAGCATCAAACTCAATAGCATCGTTAGAACATCGATCAATATTGTTTCTAATAAAAGATATCTTGTCAATAAAATACTCAATAAACGCGCCAGGAAGATTATCTGACGGAATTGTTTTTGGTAGAGTTAGCTCCCTTGACTTGCCACATAGATTATCCACAACTGCAAAAAGTTCTTTTGAAGATGAACAACCGTCAACCTTTGTGCGTAAATAGTTCCTTTTTTCACTTGTAATTATCCCAACAAGTTCACTAATCTTGAGTCGATACAATTGGCGATCATCATCAGACCCTGTGCGTTTCCACTTTCGCTCTGCCGCCCTGCAGCGCCGCCTTGCATCCATTACTGCTGGGGACAACCAAGGAGCCTGAGGACGTTGGAATATCCGCCTAACAGCGATCGGGGCATGTTTATCCAATACCGTCCGCAGCTTGTTGTCGAACATATCGACATTGTCATTGAAACAATCTGTATCTGTATGGGTAGGATTCTGCTCGTGGTGCTCCAAGTGTAAACGATTGGGGTCAGACAGTGCACCATTCAAATCACTATTAAACTTAGTTATATCAATATTCTTTATCTTCCTCGATTTTAGCAGATGTGGGATTGTTTTTGTTCTGTAAACATTATCAATTTTAAACTCAACCGAGGAATGGTCCGAAATCTGAAAGTCACTGACGACTACGTCGCTGATAAAAGAATTGTCGAAATTGTTTGATATTATCCAATCAAGTATGTGGCCTTTTTCATGTGTGGGTGTCAAAACGTGTTGTTTTAGGCAATGGTTCGATAAGATGTTCTGAATGGATCTACTATATGTGTTTGATTGGTTTTCGTAGTGAATGTTAAAATCTCCAAGTATTATTAGTCGATTAGATGTATCGACAGTCGCTTCGATTAACGTTTGTAAATCATCGATGAACTGTTTTGTGTTTGTGTTTGGTGGACGATAAAGGCAAATTAAAACGATGTTTCTTACTATAATTTTAATGCATTCAAAAGATGGAAATATGTTGATTTCTTCGATTTTTATACTTCTAAATGTGGTTTTGTACAGTACTGCTACACCACCTCCAGCACGTTCCTGTTTTGATCTTGAATATAAATTATAGTTATGGGGTGTCTGTTCACTCTTGTTGACGTCTTCTTCTTCTCTGTGCAACCACGTTTCTGTTATTAATTCCATGTCCCAATTGGATCTTGTGATTAATTCATTTATTTTTAAGGTCTTGTTTCTGACTGATCGTGCGTTTAATATTACGGCAGTAGTTTTGGGGTACAGGTCTTCCTTGTGTGAGTCATCATTACATTTTTTGTCACGAAGTGTTGTTGTTCGGTGGTTTACATTTGTACGCTGTGGTTGTCGATGACCATTGACGACTTGTATTTGTCGCTGTTTTTTGCAGCCACCTCGACGTGTGTTGAAATTAAGTCATTTATCACGAATGATTTGTTGTTGTTTCGTGAGTAGGATTAAAAATGTCATTAATAAAAACTGGTTTAAAATGTCACAATGGCTAGGATTCATGATTTAAAATTGACGATTAAAGTAAAGTTCTCTAATAAAAATTTATACAAATTACACCACAAGATGCACGATCACTTTATGAATAAATCAGTATAAAAATCCAACAATAAGAACTGCAATAGCACTTAAAAATTTGACAAAAACATCAGAGCGAAATAACACCACAGCCGCCAGTGAGGCGTGTTACATAATAGAAGAAGAAGAAGAAGAAGAAGAAGAAGAAGAAGAAGAAGAAGAGGAAGAAGAAGAAGAAGAATGACATTAACAATGATACAATGAGGACGATTATTATGATACCGATGATGATTACGTGGTTGTGAGGAGGAGGAGAAGATGGTGGGTATGTGGAATATCGTGATAATAACTAACGGTTTTGTCTTTTGGTATCGATAAATGGAGTCCACGGCTCATATCTACTACCTTTAATATTGGTGTGTTTTTTTCTTCTTTTGTGGGAAAGGATAAAGCTTTGCCTCCTTTTATCTTGGATGTAAGAAAACAACAAAAATAGAAGAAAAGGTTCAAGGACATATGTGACATAAAGTGGGAGCTTCTTCTCCATCCTCGCATCTAACTTCTAAGGTGAAAAACAATGGCCCATAGGTAACGTTTGCAAAACCTTTAAGAAGATTGTCTTCGAGTTGTCATAAAATAGATAACCAACTACTACTTTGCTTTACAGAAGTTCTTGAATAGGACGTTTTATCTTCAATCAAGAAACATCTTTACTTTCTATTAGACGGAGAGATGTCTAAAGTGTTATTTTTCTCATTCTTCCTATTTTTGCCATTTTAAAGATTTGTGTTCTCAACAGCAATGAGATATCGTGAAGATTTGCCCCAGTAATATCCATAACAGTTTATATGAATATCTAATGAGAAACCATTAATTCGTGCTATTTCTAAAGACGTGGTTTCTTCTGTTAGTCGATCTTACCTTGAAAATCAAGATACAGTTTGGTTTTAAGTACTACTCTACTTATCATTTGGCACCATCATCCTCCATATTTTCGTTTACTCTCTGAACTTATCTAAATGTTTTAATTGGTGAAGAATATCCATTGCACAAAGATACTTTGTTTTGTGAATTAATGTTTGGTCGATTGATTGATTGATTGATTGATCGATTGATTGGTTGGTTGATTTAGAGTTTGCTGCATTGATTTATCGACTGATTGGTTGTTTGATTTGGAACAAGACGAATGCATCAGGACATAATGACGTAGCATATTTTAGAACTGTAAGAGACAGCATTGAGCCCCCATACCTTACTACTCAACATCTGAAGGAATTGTCAACAGAATCGTAAGCATATCCAATGTTCTAAAATAACGACGACGGAGAGAACGTATCATAGGGAATTTGACTATACGTGGGCGAAGAGAGAGAGAGAGAGAGAGAGAGAGAGAGAGAGAGAGAGAGAGAGACAGAGACAGAATGAGAGGCAGACAGACAGACAGACAGACAGACAGACAGACAGACAGACAGACAGTGGAAAAGAGGTGCTAGATTCTGACAGAGTAGAGAGAGAACCCCTCTGTGAATCAGGTTAAGCGACCCTATGAGCTGATTCCGTCTCCAGCCATTGGAGGGCATACGTGGAACAAAAACCGGGGCATCAGCTGTCCACACCCTGCCCCTGGCTGGGACTAACATTCTCACAAGAAGATTTAAGAAGTTCAGTAGAGTCTTAGCCTGATCAGTCCCTGGAACATGCAGATTCTCATTTGATATTTTGGGTTATTTCTCATAACTTTAAGTCTGTCTCAGCTGACGGATAAACAACTTTTAAGAAGATCAGCTCTGTGTTTTCAGGCTGCCTCTTTTCTGAATCTGTAGAGCTTGCTAGTAAAGTTCAGACTTTGTGCAATTATGCAAACTATATGGGACGTAGAAAATTAAGGACATGTGTGCTACGCGATAAACATGAAACTTTTTTTTAGTATATAGGTGAATAACCATACAAAGAATCTCTTGCCATATACGATTTCCCCTCCAGGGAACCTAGCAGACATGAGAGAGAGAGAGAGAGAAAGAGAGCGAGAGGGAGATTGAGAGAGACAGACGACCAGACAGAGGGAGATAGAGAGAGAGAGAGAGAGCGAGGGAGAGATATCATCTTCCTCGGTTAGAGGCACACAAAGACGCAACATCAAGTGCATCTTTTATGGATGACACTCCGAATGCATGCGAGAACATCTCGTCTCTAAAGGGTTTTCTTTTTTACTGTGTTCCCAGGCCAACATGAGCCGGTTCTCCGTGCTGCTGAGAAGCCGCGAGACTGCCTATCCGGAGTTCTTCCACTACCTTGACCTGCTTCACTTCCAGGCAAAGGAAGACAACAGCGACACTCTTCTGCAGAACCTGAAGGTGCTGAACACGTTCAAGCCACTCCTGACTCCGAAGGAAGGCGCCCAGCTGCTTTTTGCGTTGGAAATTTTTGTCAAGGCCTGTCGAGAGGCCGGGCTCACGTACTTCATATTAGAGGCGTCTCTGATGGGCGTGATCCGACACCATGGCCTTATTCCTTGGGACGACGACATTGATATTGTCATGCGAGCGAGTGAGTGGCCAAAGATCCGCAATGTGCTGGGTAACATCAATGGGTTTGAGTTGTACACTCCTGGCGACTCACAATGGAAGTTCTACATGAAAGACGCCTCAACCTTTCCGGACAAACCGTTCAAGTTCCCAAACTTGGATATCTTCTTCTTCGGGGAGGACGACACGCATATCTGGGCGCTGACCAAGGGCCTCAAGCACGATCTTGTGTACCGGAAGGCAGACATCTTCCCGCTCAACTGGCGACCGTTCGAGCACCTGATGGTGCCGGTGCCGTGCAACCTTGACCTTGTGGTCCACAAGGCGCACGACAAGAACGTGTGCATCACCCCTGAGTACATCCACAAGACGAACGAGCGGTTCCTGCTCGGGGGCAAAGTTGCCGTGGACTGCAAGCTGCTGCACGGGGTCTACCCCTTCGTTTTCGTTTCCAAATCGAGCCGGCCCGGCTACGACGAAGAGCGTCTGATGATCGGACCCAAGGAAGTCCACAAGCGTCTCGTGCCTGCTGTGTGTGGGGGTTGATCTCACAAAGTTTTGTGTTAGCACGAATCTAACTGTTGGTCACACAAACATAATGCTGTTTTAAGTTCATTGGTTATGTGACAATAGTGGCCTAAAACCCTTCTGCTGAAGTTAGCATTCGGCACTGTTTTTTTTATTATTATTACGTCTAACTTCGTATTTTTTTTTCTTTAATCTTCTCATTTTTTTTAATCTAAAAAAGGGGTTAACCTTTAATAAATGAAAAGTCGTTCACATCCTAGATTTACAGGAAAGGAGGATTCTTTAAGTAAAATTGCTTCGTTTCTCCTGGTTAGTTTTAACATAACAAATAACATTTTGTCGAAGTAAGAACACATGTTGGTGAATATCTTGGTGAATACCTTGGTCTTACGATTAGATGTTATTCCCAAACCGTTTAAATAAAAGAACGGTCTTACAATTATTATAAGTTATCATTAGAAATCTCCACACTTTGGCATTTCTTTTGAAACATCTACAAAAGTTATTTACGTAATTTTCACCGATGCAAAACATTTTGAGGTAACGAATCACCGTCTGAAAACCATAGCTTGTGTGAAGGCGATTTAATTCTTAATATCGAAACAAAGCTACTGGTCCAATAACTTCTTAAGTCCAATAACGAATCAGAGTCCTTCAAATGCAATCTAAATACAGTGGGTTGCTTAAGTATTCGGGGAGGGCAAAAGGAAAGCAAATGTCATAATACACAAGGAGAGCAAAGTGGGAAAAGACGTTTAAACAGACGTTGCCAGAACTGTTGATGAAAAAAAGGGACGATTATATGGAAGAGAAACTTCAAGGGAGAGAGAAGAGACAATATTCCTAAGATTTATTGCTAATAACCACAAGGAGCAAACTTAACTTGGGCTGCCAAACTCTGGATTTCAGTGCTACGGTAGATATTTTTCCCTCGTCTATCATAAACCAATTTCTTAGCTTTGGATTTAACACCTTTTATTCCATCGGCGTTAAATGAGAATCGTCTATCTCAGGCACTCAGATTTCATTTTAAGACAACGCCAAATAACTAGCAGCATTATAGACGCTTCCGCTATCATCGCGATCGTTAACAGTATCACCACAAGTATTGGGGTATGGGATCAACAACAGCCTTTAGAGTTGAGCCTAACAGGGCCCACATCTGAAACGTTGATTTACATGTGCAAGTAACTTAAAAATAACGTAATTAAGTATTACTAAAAATCGCTTTTTAAAGTTATTTTTACTTTCGGTTTTTTCTTTGGAGGCTTTATCTTTGCTTCTGAAACACACATTATAACCATTTCTCCTCTACCACTTTTGGAAAGTGATTTGAATAATAATTTTTAAGTAATGAAAATAAGCTGGAAGATTTTAACATATCTTGTAAATAGTTATAATTATACTCTTTTGTATGTACATCATATTTATAGTACTCTCATGACGAGTATTGCATTCGCTTTCTCCCATCTCATTTTTAATATGGATTGGAATGCATAATTCAAATGACTCTGATCCTTCATCATTTAATGACTCTCGCCCCCTCCCTCCCCCCTACATCAATACAAACTTCCCTCATATAAAATCAACATGAACTAGCCATGTTTTCATCCCGCCATAAGGCCAAGTTGAACACTGTAATTAATAAGCTCGTAAAAAACAACGAGGCTTCACTTAGTTTTGCGATCTTTATCGGTGAAATCACATGAAATTGTTTGATTTTTCAAAACCAATTATAAACTCTAACCATTGTCTTATCGCTATATTTCAAAATATTCATTCAACATAACGATGAATTTTAGTTTCCTTAGTATCTACGGCATCTTTAATATTTATGAATCGCTGATGCTCCAGTGATCATCAGGGATTGATGTTTCATACCGTTTGTGCTATATCGCTTTACTTTCTAATATTGATCTACGCATTATTCTATTTTACCTACAGTTTCGTACAGTGTACGTATATATACATCTTATTTAACTAAGTATGCATTACATTTTTTACTACGCATTATAATATGTTTTTCACAGGTGTATCGAAACATTTTTCTCATTTTCATCATTAGTCTTCTTTTGTTTTCGCTCTCTTGCTGTCTTCTCTCTCTCTCTCTCTATCTCTCTCTCTCTCTCTTTCTCTCTCTCTCTCTCTCTCTCTCTCTCTCTCTTTCTCTATCTCTTTTTCCCTGTATTTTTCTCTATCTCTATCTCTTTCTTTCTTTCTTCCCCCCTCCCTCATCCCTCTACCTATCCATCTCCCTCTCTTTGTTTATTTATGCATCGTGATACCTCTATGGTATTCGTTAATCTATGTATCTACAGTCATTCTATCTATCTAAATGTATGTCTATGAATATATTTATCTAATTTACCTTTTTAGTTACAATTTCATACCTATCCTTTCACCTAGCTCCATGTACATCTACTCTATATGTTTCTCTCTTGTTCTCCTCTCTATCTCACAAAATATTCTGAATCAGCGTGTGTATGAAGTAGTTGATAGTGTCTTTGATTAATGGATAACTTTTTCCCTCTAATAATATTGTGACATAATTATGCGTGTTTTGCTACAGAATGCAGTGTCCGTCCTTTACCTACAACACAATGTTGACAATTCATGCTTTTGTTGATTAACATACAGGGTGTTCCTCATATATTGAAAAAAATATATCTTAAGCCTCTAAAGATTTCGCAAATTATATTTTTTTAATTTTTGTGAACCTAACTTGCAAGTTGTCTGCATAAAAAGACAACAGCTATGCTATCTTTTGACAAATTTAATATCACGTTATTAGTATAATTATTGTTAAATATATAGTCTATATATGTTTTATTGGTGCTATGGTATCTTTTTTTTCTCCTTCCCAGCCATGTCATGACTGAAGAGATTAGATTCGCTTGATAAACATTTTCGGCCTTTTTTTTCTTAAAAGATAGCTAAAATGTGTTGTGCTGATCTTGAAATCAGGAAAGGAAGTTTTGTCAACATGTTTAATTGCCTCCAGACTGCAGGCTCCAATTAGTAATAATAATATTAAAAATAACAATAACGATTTTTTTTACGCCATGTTGCTCCGACTGTATTCAAGCTATTACATTTTACCCTAAATAGTCTTTACTTTGGATTAGTTTAGAGCTAAGGCACATGAAAACAAAATAGTTTTTATTATTCTCCCCTTAAATTATGAGAATTAAAAAAACGTTAAAGATAATGCACAATGGCATTCACTAATGATAAACTCTTATGAGATATGGCTATATCAAGGACTACTATAGCAGTCCTTGGGCGATATATAAAAACTATTTCTGAGGCATTAAATTCCTCTTTTCTACTTCACAGTCTTTGTTTAATATAAACGTGGGATAAAATGGACCTTTAAACCGTCCCCAACATGTTTATCTTACTCAGACCCCAACATAGTCCACATCAAAGGGATACGCTAAGGATTGATCTATCCTTATCTAAAGCTCAAATAAAAATGGGGGGCGCGGTGAATCAGGGGTAGAACATCGGCTTCCGATGCAAAAGGTCCTGAGTTCGAATCCTGGCGGTTGCGTTCCCTACTGGTTGGGTCGGTGTCAGTATAATGTGACCGACTGAGACAGGAGTCATGGTATCCC
>RQTK01000333.1:0-42779 GCA_003991915.1 Elysia chlorotica
CTATAGCGCTTCTCAACCCTTAACTCAATTCTAATTTTTCTTTATTTTATTTATCGTTCTTTAATTTCCGTTTGCAGCCGAAATGACAGAGATATTCTCCAAAATGTCCAGGCTGTGCTTACGATTGTGAAATTGATTACAGTAATGGTGCTTCAGTGACGGCATTGGATCATGTAAATGGGGGGTGTGGGGCGGAAAACAGGAGCTAAGTTTTACATCGAGCAAATTTAATATCAGGGCAATCTATTCCCTTTAAAAATGAGAATTGCCATGTATCGTTGATGCTATATTCTAGATTTTAAACCTGAAATCTGCACCTATGAAATTAGTTTGTGTAGACTGGTTATAAGCCACGGACAATTTACATTATGGAATATATTCACCCACAAGCAGATTGTGGACATTTATAATGAAGATTCCTAAATTTATATCATTTTAAACTGAAAAAAAATGTGTAAAATGCTAAAACTTTAGTTTGATGCGGAACACTCGTTTAATTGAAGCTTAAAAATAATGTACGAACACATTGAATTATATAGGTTATTCCTGATACTATAAACTTATGAGTTTCAAAGTTGTGTTCTCATATGTCATTTTTCATTACAATGCTACATAAATCAAATCTGCTTCAACTACTAAAATATAAATGACTCCTGCGCATGAACGACCCACTCCAACTTGACAGCGTAATCTTACACCCATTCGATTTAAATCCAGGTTAATAGAAATGTCAATACTTTGTTCGGACTCTTTTAATCAATATTTGAGTAAGTTGAACCGACAACATTTACATTATATTTAAAAAGTGAATCATTTTATTTGGAATTTGTTTTCCTCATCCAGCAATAAACAGAACAATGTAGCATATAAATATGAAAACTAATAGAAAAACAAACATATGCCTCCGTCAGCAGCTCGGAATGCATAGGCATAGCACATTGCGACCATTGAGATAGGTGCTCGTATTACAAAGGGCTGTATACGGTATAGATTTATTTATTTTTGTTATAATCACACATTCCAAATTGCAAACGAAAAGTCTAAAGCAAACTACAAAATCAGTCCTCATCTGAATAAAAACATCCAAGGTACCACATGCTCTGAATAGAAAGACACCCGCTAAAAAAAAAATACATCACTGCCGATATCTTTTCTATGGAATAAGGGCAAAGAAAAACTCGTCCAAGTAGAGGAGACAGTCTGAATTTCAGGAATGCTTCAGCTATTGTAAAATGTATGAAGAGTCTCCTCGTCTTCTGCACTTTCCAGCAATATCCATACCAGTCACGGCGTAGGCCAGTGCAGCTACATAAACCTCACTTACCTTTGTTATATTCACAATGGTGACCGTGATCATATATTGGAAAAGGGGATCTATTTCATTTATGGGTGTCAATCATATTATATGTGTGTTTGTGAGTGTATTTTTATTGTGTGCATTATTCATGTGAAAGTGTGCATTCCGAATGTAATTATTGCATATTACATTTCTTTTTCCTTGACTTTGAATTTCACAAAATACAAAAGTATCTTTTTTATATACTTATGTTGAGATAAGATCAAAACTTCAATTATATCAACAAACATATTTGCAAAAAAACGAAAGCATTGTTTCAACGAGATACCTGAACACGGCTTCGTTATCCCTTATAGGGGATTTAACTCAATCATTGCTAAAGCATGACGTTTATTTCAAGATTGGTCTCCCTTAATGTTTTAGATCCCTCCATTCCTCTTTTTTTGTGAAATATCCTGTCTTTGAACATTGTTCAATTAATATGACTCGATGATGATGATGATGATGATGATGATGATGATGATGATGATGATGATGATGNTGATNATGAAGAAAGCCTATTTGACAGACTCATGAACAAAGGCACTCAGAGATTATATTTTTATTTGCAGAGTGCTTTCCCTTAAGTCGGGACATTGATCACTTCCTCCACAAGCCTAGTTTATTTTTAGGGGATGGATCTACATCAATTCAACNATNNTGNCATNNTNATNTTNTTNTATTNNTNTGTTNCTGTGGTTTTTTTATGAGCAACAATTGTGCCACAATTCTATTCATGTGTTTCTCATTCCTTTCAATGACCATAGTTGCATGTATAGAATGTCTAGAACTAAAACCAACTGATAATTATTGTGATTCTTTTGTACCTAGATCTATATCATTGAACAACAATAGTTTTAAACGTGTCTTTGTTGACAGTATCTAACTCACACATTTTACTATCAGCTAAATTATTGTAAATAACTACTTTTATAAAGCTGCAACTTTCTTTTAATGCTTGGTTTTTTTAATTAATTATTTTTGTTGTATTTATATATATTTAAACTCATTTTATGATATGCAATTAATATTTACGATGTTTGCGGTTTTTAGCTACTTTTGACAGTCCGGTCTTGCTGTGATTTATCTTGAATTTCCGATTATGTATATTTGATTCTATTGTTATCTATGTTTCTTTTATTAACTATTTATATTTAATTCTATTGTTATCTATGTTTCTTTTATTAACTATTTATATTTAATTCTATTGTTATCTATGTTTCTTTTATTAACTATTTATATTTAATTCTATTGTTATCTATGTTTCTTTTATTAACTATTTATATTTAATTCTATTGTTATCTATGTTTCTTTTATTAACTATTTATATTTAATTCTATTGTTATCTATGTTTCTTTTATTAACTATTTATATTTAATTCTATTGTTATCTATGTTTCTTTTATTAACTATTTATATTTAATTCTATTGTTATCTATGTTTCTTTTATTAACTATTTATATTTAATTCTATTGTTATCTATGTTTCTTTTATTAACTATTTATATTTAATTCTATTGTTATCTATGTTTCTTTTATTAACTATTTATATTTAATTCTATTGTTATCTATGTTTCTTTTATTAACTATTTATATTTAATTCTATTGTTATCTATGTTTCTTTTATTAACTATTTATATTTAATTCTATTGTTATCTATGTTTCTTTTATTAACTATTTATATTTAATTCTATTGTTATCTATGTTTCTTTTATTAACTATTTGTATTTAATTCTATTGTTATCTATGTTTCTTTTAATAACCTTATTCTTAGATCAGATACTTAACCTTTTCTATATAATGATTTTTAAAATTTAATTATTATGTACTTCATATTTAACCAATGTCTTATGTAGTTTTTAATTTTGTCGAACATTGTAAAAAGAATTGCCCCTCGACCTGTGTTCCTGTATTCCTGTAAACCCTTGTACTTACAGCCCCATGTCTCTTCACTGTGTAAACCCGTACCTCTCGTATCCACATTCCCTAATATACAAATAAGACATTACAACCGTAGAACAGTGTTATGCTGAAGAGCACAATATAGCGTAAAGCTAATTTCATTTCTATACTCTCTTTGTAGGAGCACTCTCTCCTGATTTAATGAATTTTAATTTTCTTGTCTAGATCATAAGACAAGTGTGTGCATAAAGCTATACGTTTCGATTTTTCTTCATTAGTCTCTGCCATTAAATCCCAAATTTGAAAACAAATTAAACGTAAAGCATTGATAACATCTTACAGAAAATATATATGTATGTGTGTGTGTGTGTGTGTGTGTAAAATTTCTCAGACGCAAGAGTTAGACAGCACCCTGGGAACCGAGAAACGACGCTGGATGAATAAAAATTAATGAATGAATGACTTACCAGCGGATCCTGGTATGAAAGGAATTTGTTGTTGACTTTATTGTTTTTGTCGTTGTTGCTGCTGTTAGGAGGTGGTCGGGCTGTTGTTGCTGTTTTCTGTGTTGTGTGTGTGTGGTTTGTTTTTGTTTTCGTGTTGTTGTTTTTTTGTTGTTTTTTTGCCTGTGTGTGGATGTAGGTACTTTTGTCGTTGATTTTTAGCCGATTTTTTGGTTGACTTTATAACTTATGAATATAAAAAGATGATAAAATACAATAAAGAGTGACTTTTTGCCTTTTCTTCTCTTACAGTTACACTGCCCTTGTTTTGTCCCATCAATTTTTGTAATAAAACATTAGGGGCTGCAACTGTTAATCATTAGGTATTTTTTTATTTTTCCCAATCTTATAGTGCAAGCAACGTTGAGAATCCATCGAGATGAATTTTGTATTATTCTCTGCACATCATGGTCTTCGAAAATACAAAAAACAAAATTACAAAAATGGACAGAAGCTGCGTAGTTATAATCAAAAGTGATACAAGCGTCAAACTATAAGGCAAAGTTAGAGCAGAATGAGTTGTTGCTGTGCATGCTGTGTATTTTGTATGTTGTATACTGTATATGCTGAGTATGCTGTGTATGGTGTATTTTGTATGCTGAGTATGCTGAGTATGCTGAGTATGCTGTGTATGTTGTATGCTGTTTATGCTGTATAATTATGCAGAGTATAATGTGTATGCTGAGTATGCAGTGTATGTTGTATGCTGAGTATGCTGTGTATGTTGTATGCTCAGTATGATGTTTATGCTGCGTATGCTGTGTATGTTTGTGTGCTGTGTAAGCTGTGTTTGATGTGTATGTTGTATGCTATGTATGCTGTGTAAGCTGTGTATGGTGTGCATGTTGTATGCTCAGTATGATGTTTATGCTGCGTATGCTGTGTATGCTGTATATGTGAAATGCTGTGTATGCTGTGTAAGCTGTGTAACCTGTCTCTCCAGTGTATGCTGTGTGAGCTGTGTAACCTGTCTCTCCTGTGTATGCTGTGTGAGCTGTGAATACTGTGTATGCTGTGTATGCTGTGCATGCTGTGTATCCTGTGTATGTTGTGTAAGCTGTGTGTGCTGTGTATGATGTGTATGCTGTGTAAGCTTAAAAGAAATAAAAGTCTCTATCCTAACTACTCTAATTAATTTGTAGTTAGAGATCGCTATTGCACTTGTTTTTGTTTGTTTTTTTAGTGCGCGAGAGAGAGAGAGAGAGTGAGAGAGAGAGAGAGAGAGAGAGAGAGAGAGAGAGACGCAGACAGACAGACAGACAGACAGACAGACAGACAGACAGAAAGATTGAAAGACAGACAGACAGAGAGTTTAGTTGTTTGTTGTTGTTGTTTTTATTATTGTTGTTGCTGTTGCTGCTGCTACTGTTGCTGCTGTTATTGCTGTTGCGGTTGTTGTTGTTATTATGAGTTTTTGTTTCTTTGGTTTTGTTGTTTTGTTTGTTGTTATTATGAGTTTTTGTTTCTTTGGTTTTGTTGTTTTGTTTGTTGTTGTTTTTTTTATTTTTAATGTTATTGTTTGGGGTAATTTGATAGCTATGCACTCTTGGAAACAATATTTCTATGGGCCCAAAATCTACAATACCCTATTTATAACAAGTTAGATTGAAACTTCATACAGCAAAAGCTGTTTTTCTATATTTAAACTTAATTCACGTATTTATCAAAAATATAATTTTATAAAAACATGCGGAAAAGGCAACAATGGTAGGATTTGATTAATACGATTACTCACACAGAACATGGAAACGTGAAGATCTAGATTTGCGACCTATCTAGACCATTAATTTTGTGCGGATTGCAGTTTTCTTACAGATTTTATTTCCAACAGAGTGAACAGTGAGGGAAAATGTTTGATTTTTGGCTATGTAAAATTATTTTTAAGATATTTGTTATATTAGGCAAACTCAGACCAAAAAAGCATAGATTGCAATCACTGCTTTGCAACCCATTTGTAAATATTGCAATTGTTTTGTAGGAAACCACCAAAGATAAGTAAGTCTTATAATAAAACAATATTCTACTTTAATTTAATTTTGTACAATCATATCGCTTTTGCTCACATACAGAGGCTCTCTATCTACCTTTTTCACGTGAATAATAATAATAATAATAATAATAATAATAATAATAATAATAATAATAATAATAATAATAATAAAATACTGATTACAATAAAGACGCGAGTTCAGTTTGATTAGACCTTAATAATAATAATAATAATACATAGTTTTTCTAGCGCGCATAACCACTACACAAAGGTGGTGCTCTATGCGCGTAACATTATTAAAACTTAGAAATAAAAACCTTAGTGGTGGACTAAAAATGTATAACTATGAAATATATGACATTCAGAGCAGTAAAATATCAAATAAAAAAAAATTACATTTAGAAAGGTACAAGACATATTACCTAAAAGTTAATATTAAGATAAAGTGTATTCCCTTAGAAAAAAAAACGATTTTATGTGGAAATTTAAGACAAATAAATAGTAATTTTGATAGTTTGTTTGGTGTCGGTCTCTAGAGCTTGTTGCAGCAATAAACATAACTATTATGGACGAGACCCGAGGCCAAATATAAGCTCTGGCAAATTCACAAGCTGCCACGATGTATGTATCAGTTAATTTCATGTGAAATTACCTCATGAAAAACGGGACTATTTTAAATTTAGTATAGTACCGGTACAATTATACATGTTTCAACATTGACATGTTTGTGTGCCCTTTTCTCTAGAGTGTTTTCTCTAATGTTTCCTTGCGTGTGTGTTTTAAAATGACATAGATTATTACTTTGCATCTTCCTAATGCACTATTTTTTCTATATTGGCTTTAGCACTCCTTCATGATTTGTGGATTTGTCTTTACATTGGGTCTGGCTTAACAATGTTAGGTCAGCTCACATCAGATTTCTGAAATTTCTCACGTTTTTATGAAGTGTACAGGCTGTGTACTGATATAATTCCCCACCCGTCGTTGATCCTATGTATGGCTAAGCCCTGAGCCCAACCAAAATCTACGTCGTTCACCCGGCGCATACTGCTCGCTCTTTATCACAGAGGGTACCGCAGCCTAAAACAACAGCGACCCAAATCTGATACGATCAGAAAACACACTCGTTCACATCCAGACTTTGGTCGAGCAGTTGGGAAATAATACGAAATAATACCATTTAGCTGATAGACACCCCACTCTAGTCATTGCTTTTTTAAAACTGAGTCGCTCGAATTGTGTTCCTCTGAAGAGATTTATTCATTTTGATAATTACCTAATGCTCTTTTCTGCCACTAAACGCGGATTGAACATACTAAGCAATTACTTAAAAAATATCAACGAATTCCACGTTTCTCTTTTGTGTGTGGCGTATATGGTTTTTGTGCTAAAGGATATCATCTTTAAACCATTCTAAACAATCTCTAGTTCACGAAGTCTTGAAAGTTGTATGTATCAATGAGTGGAACGGAGGGAAATGAAGATAATGCCAGAGTTTGCTTTTCTTACGTTACAAAACGTTATTTTCAGTCGAAAAAAAAATATAACTTTTCTAAGTTAACAGTCATAGGTCTTAAGAAAGTTCTTATACGGCGACAGGACCCCGGAGCAGAATACCAGTTCACATTAATACACTGGTACTGACCTGATCACTTACTATACTGGTACCGACCCGGTCACATTAATATACTGGTACTGACCTGGTCACATTAATATACTGGTACTGACCCGATCACATTAATATACTGGTACTGATCTGGTAAGATTAATATACTGGTACTGATCTGGTCACATTATTATACTGGTACCGACCTGGTCACATTAATATACTGGTACTGACCTGGTCACATTAATACACTGGTACTGATCTGGTCACATTATTATACTGGTACCGACCTGGTCACATTAATATACTGGTACTGACCAGGTCACATTAATATACTGGTACTGACCCGGTCACATTAATATACTGGTACCGACCTGATCACATTAATATACAGGTACCGACCCGGTCACATTAATATACTGGTACCGATCCGGTCACATTAATACATGTATACTGGTACTGACCCAGTACTGAAATTCATCACTTCAACAGTGCTTTTTTTCTTATCGTTGTAGACTTTCGAGATGTACTTAAAACTGTCGCCATTAGGAGGACGATTTCAAGGGCAGGTAAAAATTAAAGGTCACAGTTGTACCTTTAAACTTCTTTGTTGGACAAAAATGACAATATTTTTCTGCAATCATTTAAAATTGTGTGAGTCTATGATGTTTGGGCGGGGCGTATTTAATATCTTTTGTTTAAAGATATTTATTTTTCTCTTTATTACTGAAAATCAGAGGTGTACAAAAATAGTAACCAGAGTTGAATTTTTTTTTTCATTAAATCTCTCTCTCTCTCTCTCTCTCTCTCTCTCTCTCTCTCTCTCTCTCTCTCTCTCTTTCTCTTTCTCTCTCTCTCTCTCTCTCTCTCTCTCTCTCTCTTTCTCTCTCTCTTCTATCTCTCTCTCTCTCTCTCTCTCTCTCTCTCTCTCTCTCTCTCTCTCTCTACTCTCTCTTTCTCTCTCTTTCTCAAATAAAACAGATGTGCAAAGTACCGACAAAATCAATGACATTTAAAATCTCGGTTAAGTCTACACACATTCACGCATGCATAAACAGCATCAACTACTTTTGGAAATGTTTGTAAAGTAACATCGGACTTAACGAAGCTTTTCAGCTGGCCCACTGACTTCGCTATATCCGAGAACCTTTCCTCACTCCCTCACATCTTATCCTCTCGTGTATGAAAAGATAGCCCTTAATTCTACTCTTAGCCTTTTTTAACAACTGAAAGGGAATGTAAGGGGGAAAATATGTAGGGTTCAATAAACTTAGTGGTTGATCAGGATCAGGGAAGGAAAGAGAGATTATTAATAGTCATAATGAAGGGAATTCAGTTCATATATGGCTCTAATTCTCTCTCTCTCTCTCTCTCTCTCTCTCTCTCTCTCTCTCTCTGTCTGTGTGTATGTGTTACACTCATACTTAATATGCCATCCTTGTTTTAGTTATATTATTTTATTAAGCCCCAGGTCCAAGTTCATTTTGATTTGCCAATACTTTTCTCCGTTGTACAGGAGGCAGTTGTGTTATGTATTTAAATGCAATAGGAACTTTCTCTTTTCAGGATAAGTTTATTTGATTTTAAAATACTGTATTTTAATAAGTTTCTACAAAGCTATTTAAACTTTCGTGTTTCAAACTTTTTTTGAATGAAAATTTATTTTTTAATGCAATAGGAACAAAGAAATGTTGATAAAATATTATAATGTCAAAAACGTTGAAATACTATGTATAATAAAATGTTGAGGTTAAACATATTAATTTACTTTCCTAGATATGAAAAGGGAAAAAACAAATAATAACAAGTGGTTAACAATAATATACTGAACCTTTGTTTTAAATACGCAGGCCCTTTCTAAATCAGCCCTAATGTTTCTAGTTTGGTCAGTTAAAGGCACACAATGGTTCTCAGTACACTAGATTTATATTTTTAAAATTAGATTAAAATGTGTGTTGATATTATTGCAAAGTACATGCCTAGGGAATTTAATTTCTAACATGATTTCATTTTGCTCTTTTATAAAGCTTACACATAACAATAAGTGTGTCAGATTAGATCGAATTAAAAATGTTCCTGATTGTTCAAATTGAAAAAAAAAACAAGTTTCTGAAAATGTGATGTACGTTATTTAAAGAACATTACTTAACAAAGACCTTAAGCTCGAGGGAAGATCTGGGAATGACGTTTGAAAATTATTACAAAAAACTGGCATCTAGTTATTTTTTTTTATTTGACAAAGCATAGTAGAACCAACTATGGAAAATACCTCGTTCACCTTTTATGTGGATCTGAACTTATCAGGATAATCTAGAAAAATATCCAGAGTTTGCCGCGGCAATTATCGAATTTGCAAGAATAATGAAGCCGGAAATGTTGGCCTACACTCATAAGTTCCATGCCTCTATGGAGTTTTTTTTGTTTTTTATACCAAGCGACATACTTATAGAATGAGTTAATTGCGGTAATAGTCCGTGTGGCTTAGGTTTGTTACTGCAGTGAGAGTCCAAAGAGATCTCTATCAGCCACAGTAATCACTTTATCACGTTAAACACGTGAATTTCGTTAGTCGTTTAAAGAGTTAATTGAAAAATTTGCCAGGACCATATAACTCTTTAAAAGGGGGCGGAGCTCCACAGTTGCTGGCCATATTCATCATGGTTATTATGGGTTTTTTCTTCTGGTTGTCCCCTATGTACATTTATAATTATTGTGCTTTCATGCTGACATAAAATAGACGGGTTAAAAAACGTGCGTAAAAGGAGAGATTTGCATACATTATTTTTTCATGCATATGAGCCGAAAACGTGCTTACAGCATAGAAAAAACCACCAGTCAGAATAAGTACACATACAGAAGAACAAAGCAAGTAATTGACGACATTACCTCACTTTCTAATACGATATGCCACCCGCAAAGAAATAAGTCTATACAAGCTTAGTTTTTAACAAAGGGCATTGCGTGTCACGTAATTCAGGGAAATATTACCACGTCTTTGGTGAGTGTTTTAGTTTTGGTTTTTGGTGTGCAAATTTATACCTCCTATCTAAAAACTTAACCGCACTTCTGTTGTTACGCAATGATAATTACAAGTACATAGAACAAGAATAGTATTAGGTGTCGATGAGTTCTTATTGAAGCTTAAAAAATAAATCATATTGGTTCAAGATAACTTTTAGGAAAAGTAGCGGAAACCTTTAGAACCATAAGTTTGTATTGTAATTAGTATGTCTTTTTTTTAGTTAAGATCCTAGATATTGTAAGGCCTAACTGTGATCGACGCATTGGAGTATAGTTTTATGTTTTGCACAGATTTCATATCTGTGCCATAACGTGTTAATAATATTTAAAGTTAATTGTTTTATTGGTGGTTTTATTTGTAAGTAAACCAAAGTTACTGCGCCTTATCTAAAACATTTTTAATGCTTTAATTATCCCATACAGGTACTCATATAAAGAGTCTTGTTTGAAAAGAGAAAAGCAGTTATGTTACTTAACTCATTTTACTTGTAGGAATTATTGATAGTAAAACTGAAAGAACCATAAGTGGTAATAATTTACTACTATATTTTGCGTCATAATTTTTTCCTCCAATGAACCCAATTAATTAATGGTGTGTGCAATACAAAAATCTACTGTTCCGCTGTGAAGGCTTCCAGAGCAGCCTCTGCGCTGAGTCCCTCCTAACAAGATGTACCAATGCGCTCCCACTATTTTTTTTTTTACTAGGGAACCCAGATATCCAGAACAGTTATCGTGAGCATCTGATAGCTGTGGTCTCGGTTTTGGGTTATAATGAATTTAAAGGCAGTTCTTAGTGAAAAAAAAATCAAATTGGACTTGTTAGCCTTACATACGCAAGACATGTTGATTCAACTTTTTAAATTCATTTTATGAAATCTTTTTAGTTCATATTATGCACACGCACTCTAGCAGGGTCGAGTTTTCTAGCTAATCTAAGCCACAGCCTCTCCAGGAAAGTTTGGAGGGCATAGACCTCCATGTGAAACAAACACTTGGATTTGGGAGTTGGTTTTCCCTCCGTGTGAAAGCTGTCATTGTTAGCCTACACAACCCTGATAACGGCCCTTACAGAGGCAGTTTTGTAGGTATAGATCTGCGCCGTGCGATAAAGCTCCCCAGTGTTTTGATAATGTGCTTGACACTCTGACCCACAGATCTAGTGAACTAGATGACTCGCTGGACTTGGCGGGCGTGAAGCAGTTTCTCTGGACAGCTTTATTGTCGTAAGATTGAGTTACATACCTAATGGTGTTAATCTGTTCCCCATACTGAGCTTCTTGATGATTCACGCTTCACCGTTCCTGTCGTATTGTTATTTTGTTGGCGCGTTTTGTTTTCTCCCCAGTCCTTGTGTTTGTTTAAGTGTTATTCCTTCTTTTTTTTTAATTTTTAGATGGATCAGGGATAGCATGGGAAGGGAGGGAAATTAATAAAAGGAAGTAATAAAAAGAAAACAGCACAAAAAATGGACTCCTTAAGTAGAGGACGAAACAGAATTTTTCATTCTATCTGGATCAGCCCAAGAGGCCAGGATTTCCTGGTAAGGTTTTGGTAGATTTAACATTGTCTATAAGGGACCCTCGGTGGTCAGACATTTTCTGTAAATATTTCTGCGATATCTGGCTTTATGTTAAATCTTCTGTTCACAAAAATAGTAAATTAATAATATTCTGTTTTATGACATGGCATACTATGATTATTCTCCGTATTGTCATCATTAACATGATGACCCCAACTTCGTTTTCTTCAATTCATAGCTTAGCACAATCTCTTCGTGTATTGAGTAATCTCTGAGAGATTTCGACGATTAACCACGATCAAAACCTATTTAATTGTCTCTTATCTTAAGTTCTTTCCCATCAGTGTTTCAAGCGTCGTTATAACCACTTCTGTCGTCAAATTTTGAATTACTCCTTTTCTTTAGTCGCTTAATGAAAGTTGTATTGGTTATGAATGCATTTCTTAAGTTTTTATATTGTATTCTTGAAAATTTTATACCTTGCTTTATATTTCAAAGTTTTCAATCTGCGCTAGAGTTTATCTCCCTCAACATTTTTACCCAATCGTCACTTCATTTTTTTTTATTTTTTTTTTACAGTACTAAAGCAGTTAAATATTGCCTATTTGTGGTAGACAAAATAAGCTGCTATTGACAGTTGGTAAACAGTTGGGTTTTTCTTTTTCTTTTTTTGCAATTGGTGTTTGAAACTTTCTTTCAAGTTAAAATTATATCTTTTCATTTTTTTTCATTAGTCTTACGATACTATTTTCAATCTTTTCTTTATCTAAATAAAAAAAATAGTTCGTAAAACCAAGCATTGGGCAAATTTAGACTACACTAGTTATTAAATCGCCTACTTTTTCTCCCTCCCGTTCAAGACATTACTTGAGGCCAACCTACCACAATGGGCAAACTCCTGAAATATGGTACTCCTTTGGGGATAGTTTCGATCATTTCTGTCCTTGTGGCGGCTGCGACTGGAAGCGCCATCAGCTCTCCGGGCTCGAACAGAGGAATTCTCAGGTTTTCCCAGAACCGCCAGAAGGAGTTTCAGGTCGCGGGCCCATCGACTGACGCCCAGCCGTCCAGATTCGTGCTGATCATCGAGGTGACGAAGGCTCTGCACATCACAGACCCGCGCTACCTGAGTGTCACCATCAGCGGCGGTCAGCTCAGTCGCGGCCTGGAAGGTTTCGATTTCAAGTAAGGGGCTTTATTTTAGAGATCGGTAATAAGTGCTGTGAAGTAAATCTGAACAGGAAGCAAAGAAGGAGGGTAGGAGCAGGGACAAAACAAAAAGATTTTAGGTGCTCGTGAACAAAGACTGAAGAGCAACAAAAAGGGTCGAGAGGAGAGAGTGTATGTGCGCATTGTAAAAAATTGCTTGGCATACTCAAGAAATTCCTCAGGCTATTGATGTGAATTTAACTTCAATTTTTTTTTTTTTGCAAAATGAGATTACAAAAAAATAGAATTATTGCATTATTACCAGACAAATATTACAGGTACATATATTCTACTACATTTCTAAAATAAGTAATAGGGATGCGATTATATAAACTGTTATTCAACTTTGTTAGTCATGCTCAACAAGCACAAGCGTATTGTAATTTGGTATAATTTTGTTCTTCATTTGCACCCTCTGCGCTTTTTTTTTAAAGAGTAGAATAACCCGCATCGGATTAATTCATCCCGCACATTCGTGAACGCCATTGGTTGTCCAGCAATTAAAACGTATTAAAGAAGGCTCATTAGGTTAAACTAAGTCCTCTAAGTCTTTTGATCAAATTCATTCTAAAAAGAACAGTTAATGGCCTTTTTTTCCTATAGCCACGCAAAACGTTGATACTGTTTCATGTATTGTTATTGGTTTCTGTGTTAGACTGAAGAAATTGCAGAATCTTGCTGCAGCCTTAGCCCCATCATATGTCCGATTCGGAGGCACCTTGGCTGACTTTGTTGATTTTGACCCGGACGGTGTACAGTCCCCCGACTCCCTGGACTCTGAGGGTCGTGGAGTGAGAGACGCGGAGGACGCGGAGGATTTGTCTGGAGAAACATTCGATCTGCAGGAAGAGCTCCAGGACTCAGACCTCGAGGAAGTGACCAGAGATCTCTTCGGTTTAGATATATCTGCGCGACAGGCCAACGTTAACAAGAGGAAGAAAAAGCATAAAACTTTTACCATAACAGGTGAGTGTACTTATTTAATATGTAGTTTTAAATTCAGGGAGAGAATTAATACGGTGGTATTCAATATGAAGGATGTCTATCAAATTAAGTTAAAGTTAAGATGTATTTTTTTCCTTATGTGGATCACATGTGAACCACAATAGTTATAGACGGTTTATTTACCATGAAAAAGATCCAGGCCTATTTCCATCAAACTTCCTGGCGGCTCTCATGTTGCAGGTTTGCGGTGGGACAACATAACCCGGTTCTGTGACATCGCGGGCTGGGACATCATGTGGGACTTTAACCTCCTCCACTTCAAGAAAGGTCGCTGGGACCCAACGTACGCCAAGAAATTCCTCAAGTATTCCGCCTCCAGAGGGGTGAGGATACCCTCATTCCAGTTAGGAAACGGTAACTCGTTAAAAATCGTCTATAATATTATGTACCTTTGTTGCGGCATTGCTGTTACTGTTTTTGTTATCATTGTTGTTGCTTATGTAGTAACCTTTATATTCCTACACCGAAATGTACATTCAGTTTTTACCTTTTAAGTTCAAACGCTGCATTAACCCTCTTATGCTATACTCGCAATAATTATAAGGTTCTTGAATATTAATTGATTACAGGAGGCTGTCTGATTTTGAAAACAATGGTTAAATAAAATCAAAGTGGCTGATTGTATTACCTGCTTTTTAATTTATTTATTTTTTACATTCCTGCCTCTTCCATATGACACAGACTAGTCCACGAGTAACCTCAGTTATGTTTGCTCTACAAACTATCTTGTGACTTTATCCACGTAGAAACTAATCAAATACAGGATATAATCTGATTTACAAGACAATGATTAAACACTACTTCGACGGTTCACTTTCTTTTATTTGTACCCCCTTTCTGTCTCTTCTTTTATGTAATTTTATGCAGACGAGTATTCGAGTAATCTAAATTAGGTTGGCATTGATAACTAACCTTTTATTCAAAACACCATTTGAATATCAGAGCCGAACCTGTACAAGCCCAAGTTTAACTTAGACATCGATGGGAACCAACTGGCAGAGGATTTCTGGACTCTGAAAGACGTGCTCTCTGAGATGCCTCAATACGCGGGTAGCGGGCTCTACGGTCCTGATGTCACCAACCTGGACCAACACAAGTCGGCGCGTACTTATCTCGCTCAGTATGTGTCTCATGCTGTTTTTATTATCATGTATCCCTAGCAAATCCTCTGTGGTCAAATGTCGAACCCGTGTTTCCCGAGATATCCTACACAAACAAGGGAGCACAAGCTGAGATCCGAACTTTCAACCTCCTATTCGGCGATGATTTAGTTTCGCTCATTCTCTTTTGTTAAGATACTCGATTCCCCCCTCACTTCAGGCCTTATGCAATTACCTGGTTTAAGATCAGGCACACTTTGATCGCTAGCACTTCTTCCAATGTGGTCATACATGTATATTTTCAATAATTATAGAGCTTTGAGTTCATGCAAAAATCTTTTTTTTTAACAGTAAGAAAAAACCCACTCTACAAGCCATGTGTTTTATCAATTTGTTTATATCTTATACATCAGTGCAATAATTTGAAAATGATTTTAAAAGCGCTGGGAAGAAAAGAGCACGAGCTATTTATTAGAAACCATGCATGAAAACCGCTTTGCAAAGAACATGTGTAATGACCATGTCTATCAAACACTAAGTTTTGAAAAATCTTACTTTGAATACGCGTTTGATTGTCCTCCTGCACAGGTTCCTGAAGAATCGGGGATGTGATGCGGTCACTGAAGTCAGCCTTCACCAGTAAGAAACTTTCTCAACTACAAACATGTGTACTTCTTGTTTTGTTTTGTTTTTCATTTACATTATTTTGGTTAAACAAAACGTGTCTAATACTAGTAATAGTCTGCCCGAAAAGCAAAGTTGGTGCTTATGTGTGTAGCTCGAAATAATATCATCAACGGCGAGAATAAGTGATATACCGAGGTTTAAAAGCTACGCCCAAAGTAATAAATGCATTGAACATGTTGTGTATTTAGATGAAAACTTTTGAAATGTACTCAGTTCGTTTAGCACTTTTGGATATCGAATACTTTGTGTTACTATCCTAAGTCTTTTTAACTTAAGAAATTATCGTAGAGAAAGACAATAATGTTATGAGACATGAAAATTCAAAAAAGTTTTCCAAATTGTAATCTTATGAGCCAATGCGTGTGTTTCTTTAGTTTTACATTTAGATTATTGGTTAATGGTGTTCATTAACATTGAATCAAAGAAAATATGGGGCGCATTTAGTTCGATGTTGCTTCGCCATTATTTTGATGTTTTTATATTGATTGGTGGTTTTATATATATATATATATATAATTAACCTTGACACGTTCATGCAATTAATCTCATTTGCTATAAAAGAATTGAAATTCGTTTGAGACATAATAACCTGGGGACTGTAAGATAAAAAAAAGACTAGCTTAAGCGGATTCCAGTGTGTGTTTTGATAAACGTTGCGATACCATCATAACTTTGTTAGCACTTTAACTTGTACAGTACAGTGTCATCTCTTCTAGTGTGGTTTAACTTGTACAGAACAGTGTCATCTCTTCTAGTGTGATTTAACTTGTACAGAACAGTGTCATCTCTTTTAGAGTGATTTGACTTGTACAGTAAAGTGTCATCTCTTCTAGTGTGATTGAACTTGTACAGTACAGTGTCATCTCTTCTAGTGTGATTTAACTTGTGTCATCTCTCCTAGTGTGATTTAACTTGTACAGAACAGTGTCATCTCTTTTAGAGTGGTTTGACTTGTACAGTAAAGTGTCATCTCTTCTAGTGTGATTGAACTTGTACAGTACAGTGTCATCTCTTCTAGTGTGATTTAACTTGTACAGTGCAGTGTCATCTCACCTAGTGTGATTTAACTTGTACAGTACAGTGGTATCTCTTCTAGTGTGCTTTAACTTGTACAGTACAGTGTCATCTCTTCTAGTGTGGTTTAACTTGTACAGAACAGTGTCATCTCTTCTAGTGTGATTGAACTTGTACAGTACAGTGTCATCTCTTCTAGTGTGATTTAACCTGTCTCCTTCTGTTAATGCAGCTACTACCTGAAGGGAGAGGAGGCCAAGCTCAAAGATTTCATCGACCCACGGGTGATGGACGGGCTGAAGACGCAGCTGGAGTACGGCTACAACATCACGTGGGACAACTGCAGGGTGCGCAAGCCCCTGCGCCTCACGGAGACGTCCACAGCCACCGGGGGCGGCGTAGAAGGCATCTCCAACGCTTATGTAGCCGGCTTCTTGTGAGTTGTTTTATAGACGTAGCTAGCTAAGTAATATTTATTAAATTTTTTTGGTTTGCATTACTTTTATTTGTTTGGGCCTATGTTGTAGGGGATTCTTAATTGTTGTTTTATGTATTTCCAGATTTAAAAAAAGACTTTATACAACAACAACAACAACAACAACAACAACAACAACAACAACAACAACAACAACAACAACAACAAAAACAATAAAATCTTAAACTTCCGCTTGAAAGCAAAAAGTGTTGTTTCTTTAGTTTAAACATGACTTAAAACAATTTATTTTTCGAAAAGAAAACTACTTTTCATTGTTTTTCTGATCTGATATTCATTTAATGCGAAATTGTCCATTTCACACTTTTTTAAGCATATAAACATTTTTCCATTGTACCTATATCAGGTGGTTGGATAAACTAGGTGTGTCCGCAATGTTCGGAGTGACTCACATTTTCCGGCAGACATTCTTCGCATCCAACTACGCCCTCATAAGCCGAGAGCTGGAGCCAAACCCCGTAGGTTTAACTTTCTCAATTCTCTTAGGGGAGCCAAATTCCGTAGGTTTAACTCTCCCAATTCTCTTAGGGAAGCCAAATTCCGTAGGTTTAACTCTCCCAATTCTTTTAGGGAAGCCAAATTCCGTAGGTTTAACTCTCCCAATTCTCTTAGGGGAGCCAAATTTCGTAGGTTTAACTCTCTCAATTTTCTTAAGGGAGCCAAATTCCGTAGGTTTAACTCTCCCAATTCTCTTAGGGGGAAAGTAGGTTTAACTCTCCCAATTCTCTTAGGGGAGCCAAATCCAATAATTTTTACTCACTAAATCTTCTCAGAGGAGCCAAACGCCATAAGTTTAGGGTAGGTGTATGGTTTGAACATGAACAATGTGTATTTTGACCAATTTTCAGTTTATGCACCTTATGTAGGTTGGTTGATGTTCCAATATAAGATTGAAACGAAAATAAAATGTTGTTCCAACCTACTCAATCCAATATGGGCGCCAATAGGACTGATATAGTAGAAAATTTCAAAACATCATAAACTAGGTAAATATAAATGAAATGTCATTTTTTCTACTTTTTCTAACCTTTTTTTTATCTAAAAAGGGTGTCAAATATTTTGTTTACATCCGTTGCGGGGATAAAAAGGTTACTCTAGTGTAAACAAAAATCAAAATAAAATATTTGTGGTAAGAAACCTTACCTGAATTTAATATTTTCAGGTGCAGAAACGAATAAACAATGATTCTAAAGGAAATAACTATAGGGTCGATTTTCCTCATTTGAAACCATGCACCTACCTTAACTTACCCAATCCTCCCAGGGTGGTCAGGCCTCGTTAGTTAAACTCACGCAATCCTCTCATGATCTTCTGACGAGTGGGGTATGTGCTAGCAAACTGCTGGGGTTTATTTAACTCTGAGTAGTTTTTCCTGCATTAAATCTTTTAGTTTTTAAAAATAGTTTCACAATTTGTGCACCCATGAACCATATTTAATTTGGAATTCACCACTAGTGGCCCTTTATTTAATTAATTTTACTAAATTCATTATCAATACTCCTCCAAACCTTTTTGGGCTTGGAGACATATGATTATCTCTAGTTATAAACATCAAGACGTAATACGTTTGATTTTTTACCTTTACATGCTCGTGAAAAGCAGTGGTATTACGTCAATTTCTTTTTAGGTTTTACCGTTATAAGTTGGTCAAGGAGTCTCACACCGCGTGGGCATGTTTCCGGCATTTTATTACTACCAAGTTGCATAAATTACTCTCTGTGGCAGCTGATATTACTCCAAGAGAAAATTTAGGTTGGCAGGTCTGGTCACTTCTTTGTAATCCTTTTTTTAGATTATGAGCATATCCAAGCTTTATTTCTGGATAATGATCTTTTCCTAGCAAACAAATCAATTTAGAATTATTTTTCATTTTATGTAATAATGTATATTTAGTTGATAGTGAATTTTAGAATGGATTTATAAGTAGAACCAACTTTTTTTTTTTTAAATTATTTTTCGTAAAAGACAAAAATATGCTTGTGTCAATTTCACCAGGGATGTCTACCTCAGACAAATACATGCTCCTACAGCAACAGGCTGATAAAGAAAAGAGGATCAAGAAGGAGAAGGAAAAAAGCAAGAAGAAGAAGAAAAAGAAAGGCAAGAAAGGAAAAGAGGATGATTCAGACGAAGATGAAATTCCCACTGTACATACTGTCAGTACAATCGTTGATGCCCCTGAGGTGAGGGATAAAGCACTGCATCAACTGGTCTCATCTGTTTGCTTGTATAATTTACTCTACTTCCATTTTAATCTTTGAGTCTTGATGTCATTGAATTTCCGAAAATTTTTAAGCTTGATTCTTCTCTGATTATTATACTTTGTCAGTTTTTGTTTTTTATTTATTGTTAACTGGTTTTATCATCTTTTGTGTTTTTCAGGGGGCTGATTTATCAGATAAGGAGGATGATAAGCTGAAAAATGACCAGTATAAAGCTTTGGACATGAACTTAGATGAGTATGTAGATTGCTTTTTGCTTCTGCATGAAATACTTTGGATGTACCTTGTTAATGATCTAGTTACAAGACAAATAATTGATCTTTTCTTACATTGTTTTTACACCAGTGTTTTGTAGGGCGCCATTGTGCCCCTCTCTTCAGGAAACTGTTGTGGGTCGTTTTTTTTTGGTTAAAACTAAACAAATTTCACTTAAACATAGTGCGCACTCTTTTGATGATGGTGAGTGTGGCCTTTGCTTTTCAAGTATTTGCCAAGAGATGGTGTTATTTATTTTGTGACCTTCAATATAGGTTGAGACATATAAACAGATACCAATAAAATGTAATTTGCCTATGATTGTTTTACTTTTCTTGTCTTTGTCTTTTTCTCCCAAGGCTGTCATTTTTTTCTGTCTCCAAATTATATGTGTCATGGTATTAACAAAAATATTAAGAAACATGACTTTAAAAATTCAAAAAAAAAAAAAAAAAAAAAAAAAAAAAAAAAAAAATTTAATAAAAATAAAAAAAAAAAAAAAAAAAAAAAAAAAAACATGACCAAAAATTTAGAGAATTTATCTGCAACTAGATACAATTTCATTTGTGTCAGAGTAAACCTCTGCCCAGCCTGCATTTGGCTGAAAGAATATAAACTAACATAGGAAGCTGAATTTAATATACAAGATGGCGCTGCCCAATAACAATAGACGAAATTGATTCTATCAGACAAATGGTAGCAACACTCTTTAAAAAAAGTTGGTCACTAAGTGTGGAGCGATTCTTTCTCCATAAGCTTAAATTTGGCATTGGTAATAATTTTTTCCCTTTGCTTTTCAGACCGTTGCGCGATGATGAGATACTTCCTGTGAGGACTCACCATGTGGTGTTGGAGTCTCCTAGAGCAGGAGAGACCAATGACGAGTCTGAGGCAGGGGCAATCAGGAGAAAGGATTCCAAGAAAAAGTCCAAGAAAGATAAACACAAGAAAGAGAAAGTTCCAAAGGTACACAATGGCTATAACTCTTCATACAGCAGTGATGCAATATATTTTTAAAAGGACTAAGGGAATTATTCAGATTGGTTGGAATAAGTCTTCTTTTAAAAAAAAAAAATTAGTTTTAATCATTCTTGTTCCTGAAAAGGGTAATAATAATAATAATAATAATAATAGATTCTAGTAGAAGTAATAATATTAATAGTAATGATGATGACGATGGCGGCGATTGATGGTGATGACGATTGGTGATGATGAATGGGTTTACTAGTTACAAAATAAAAATATTTTCAAAAACATAATTGTGTTAAATTTGCAGAAGGAGAAGAAAAAGCTGAAAAGGTCAGAGAGCAAAGACAATGGTCCATCTTTGCTACTAGCTGAAGAGCCATCAGAAAGCGCTAAAGCTGAAGAAACTTATGAAACTCCTGAGGCTGAATCAACAAAGGCCAATGGGAAGTCAAGGGAAACGGTAGAGGAAAAGGTTAGTTCATGTTTTCCTCTTCCAGTTATGGAATCTATTCATATAAGTTTACTTTTTATTTTGGCAAAATAAAAAATGACAATTTAACTCTTAAAATGTAGAGATTTTTTTAAAATTACATGTACCAACATATGTTTATTTTACCAAAATGGACATGTACATAAAAAAAAAAATTATCCTCAAATCTGTAGGCATAGGTAGAATATTTGTAGAAATAGGCAGTTTAAGTTTTAAAGACATCCAATCCACAAAAAAGAACTGAACATGACATCTAGAGTTTCTCCTGTCAGCTTCATATTTGTTAGTTGGGTCTGAAATACTGTAACATCTGTCGTCTGTTATTTTTGTTTATTTAACTAATCTAGTTTGTAAACACAAATATTCCAAGGCACATGGTCTCACTTAAAGATGTATTTATTTGTCTATGGTTCTGTGTCTTTCTTTTTTCTTTCTGTGAATCGTTGCAGATAAATAAATTGCTTAACTTTTAGGATTTTGATGGTTAAAAGATTTTGCGTGTTTGTCTTCCTTAAAAGCACTGGTAATTAACTTTAGCCTCGACTCAGCACTATTGGCCTTGAAACAATTAAGTCTTTTATTCTAATCTATGTAAGAATAACAATTCATACTCTAAACTGCTAGGGATGTTAACAGTAAAAAGTTGGGAAATTGATTCAATTAAGAAATGTGTTGCAAACGTGGTTTTAAAGTTAACTTATTTAGACAAACTTTTTCTCATTTATTTTTCTTACGAATTTTTTATTCTCAGGCGGGAGATGATGATTTATCTTTCTGGCTGTCAAAAGACACTTTAGAGACTTCAACCACTGCTTCTGCAGACAGTAACACAGCAACATCTTTGCCCAATGGGCCACCCGAAACTAATGATGGAGCTGGATATCCATCTAAATCCAAACCTAGACTTGCTGTGGAAAATGTAGTTCTTTCCTCAGATGAAGATGTGGAAGCATCGCATACAGAGGAGGTCAGTTGTTTGTGGATTTTTTTCTTTTCTTTTTATAAGTAGGTTTGAATAGAGACATTGCTTACAATATATTGTATAGTTATGAATTTGAACAATTTTATTCATTTTATAACATTTTTACAAATTCTTAACCCTTTAACACCTATAGTGGTGGGTTTCTTTTTTCTCTTTCACATTTGGCATACAAACTGAAAGTAAAATTAAAATAATTTGTTTTATAGCGTTTATATTAGAAAAATATTGTAGTATGGGATCAAAAACTCTTTTGGATTAAATATGTACAGCTGTAAGTCATACAAACATGATTGTTCTCATTTTATGTAGCCCCTTTTTAAAGGTTTTTTTTTTTGAAACTTTAATATTTTTCTTATATAGGTAGGATTTTTGAAATATTTTTTTTTAATAGAGTGATCAACATATTTTTTCTCCAGAAGCACAAGAAAAAGGATAAAAAGGTTAAAAAAGACAAAGAAAAGAAAGACAAAAAGAAGGAAAAGAAGAAACTGAAGAGCAAGAGGAAAGAATATGAGGAGGCAGACGGAATTACAACTCCATCTAAAGAGAATATCAGCATTTCTCAGCAGCCAACACCCAGTGATGTGAAATTACCTGTAATATTTGTTTCCTAATTGAAGTTGTTTAAAGATGTAGATTTGTGATAAGTCACAGTAATGCAAGATTTGAAACACAACATACTATACTTGAAGAAATAATATATGCATAAATATGACCGGCATATTTTTTTACTGAAGACAATTTTTTGAAAACTTTTTCATACAATGTGAAAAAGTAAAAAAAATTTTTTTATTAGCAACCAATTTACCCGAGCATTGAGAGTATATCCATATTGTCTTTGCTCAAATAATTATGATATTTCTATACTGTATATGATCAAAGAGGGGGAAACAATAGGATAGCTTAAAGCTTCCGACTGAGTACTGTTCTCACTATAACAATAACATGCCATAGACTTGATATTCAAAGACTCTAAATCAATGTTATTTAAGGTGAATATGTGATTAAAGCAATACATATAATTCTAGATATTGAAGCTACTTTTAAATGAGATGTTTTATGGCCCTTTTTTTTTCATCCTTTCTTTCCATTATAGCCAATGTCAAGTTACTTGCCTTTAGCTGAAAGTGAGGCCATTCGACTGGTGAGTAAATAAACTGCTCTCATGATAAAGATATTGACTTTCTCCATGTAAATATTTACAGGATAATAACCAAGCCCTACTTTTCTTAAATTATAAAACACATACACATTTCAAACTGCACAACATAATATTACTTGTTATTGCTGAGTATTTCTTTTTACTCTTAACCTATCCAAAAGTATTGAATTCTTCGTTTTAAAAAAAGGTATCAATAGTTAAATTTGATAGTTTCCTTTTTTTTTGAGGAGGGGGGGCTAAAAATATCAATATTCTCTTCAAGATTTGAGCTATTGGTTTCAATTAATATTGTTTTTCCAGACATATGAAACACGCATAAACCACCAGCGCAGTGACCAGATTGTTGTCTCTGTGGTGTTCTGCAATCTCACCAAGAACACACTTAAAGATCTCGAATTCAGTGTTTTGGACACGCTCAATACCAAGCTCATTCGTGGAGTAAGAAAAGTTTTTTGTTTTGTGTTTCATAAAAAGGCACATAAGATTATTTCAATACCGCCTTTTTTTTTCTACTAAAAATTAGAACCTTATTTGAGAAAGAAAGCTAATATAAAATAAATGTAATGAATTAATGAAAAGTGAAATATTTTAGATTTTAGTGGTAATATCAGTTGTCTCTTTATGTTTTCAAACATTTCTTGTTCTGTTTATTATTTATACGTCTTGGTGTACCTTCCAAATAAACTTATTACAGTGTAAAAGTGAGCCAGTTGCAATTACAAGCCCACAGTCACTCGAACAGATTAGACCTGAGTTCAACATGCAATGTGGCTAACGCCTAAGTGTGTGTGTCTGTGTCTGTCTATGAGTCTCGTTGAGCGACATTTGACAATTTTATGTGAATCAGTCAAAGCAAGCTTTTCATCACCATCTTTCCCTACATCAATGGTCCAACCATCTTTATACACAGGGACTAAACACTGCCAAGTTATCTTGTTCCTTCCCCAGTTCTTTCCTTTCTTATAGGTTCCGGCTATCATCAGTGATATAATTTTCATAATGTGACTGGGAGGCTGAGAATCTTCAAAACTATTCATTGATTTCATTGGTTAACATTTTAAGAGCCTGTACATCCGTTCAGAGTTTCTCGCATGATAGAAAAAGGAGGAATAAAGGATGAATGAAGGCCCACTACCAGTGGCAGTCACTTGGCACCCTACAATACCCAGTTCGGAGGTGCTAAGTCAGTGAAGTAGCTACAAATAGTCTTTTCACAGCGAGGCAGTCAACTGGTGTGCCGCACTTAATGGTTTAATAACTTAAGGTTTCTTTTAAAGAATTTTTTTCTTTGCGTGATTGATTGATAATTGACACATGCATTCTAGATTTTATGTATTTATGTTTCATTTTTAGATTGGCCAAAAATCCCATGATGCTATCAGAGTGCCCTTTGTTTTGCTTCCTGAAGCACAAAACGAGGGACAGTTTGCTTTCACCGTGGACAACATTACCATGCCCCAAAAACTTCGAGGGACCCTAACCTACATTGTGAAGGTACGCCTATACTAATGTCTTGAAGTTTGTTTGCTGTGTTTTTTTATTTTTTGTTTTTTATTTGTTTGTTGTTTCAATATCAAAACCTGAAATGAGAGGAAACCAGCACTTTTAGGCTCAACATAGACTTATCTTTCCTTCTTTCCCACTTCTTAGCAATCATTTAAAAATTGTTTACTATGTCGTGGTTATATTTGTAAAACGCATGTTTGTGATTTTAGAAATCATGTCATGCACCAGTCCCAATGAACTTGGTGTCATAGGCACACAAAGTCTAGATAATTACTTAACGCTTTTGAAATGGAAAAGGTGAAGACTCATATTTGCGAGTCAAAGATTAAATCTTGTTTCATACATGTTGGTTGAGATTAGATTTATATGCTCTGCTTCCAAAGTCTTTGGATGAGACATAAAGAGGCTACTTAGCAAAGTACATTAAAATAAATAGCCTACAGTTATAAAAAAAGGTGGTGAAAAAAATCTAAAATCTTGTTACACTGCTCTGTTAAATATAAAATAAATCTACCTCTTCAACTTTGAGGCAAAGAGTCCAAAATAAGTAATAATATTTTATCAGGCTGTTCAGGGTATGGGGTTTCTCATATGTTGTAATTTTGCGCTTTTAGTGTATAAGACATACGGTAATAAATGGCAAGGATTTGAAAAGGAAAGACTTTTTTTAAGAACAAAGATCTTCATTGTTTGTCAATCAGAAAAGTGAAACGTCAATTATTCTACAAGTGTATTAAAAATTGCTAAGATAAATAAAGCAGCACAGCCCAGCACCAAGCTTCCAGTAAATTGACTGGTGAACTCATTCAAAATCTTGCTCTTTCCAGACTGAGGAAGGATCCACCCAGGACAAGGTGGATTTCAGAATCAATTTGCCTTGCAGCACTTACTTGGTTGCCACTCCTAGCACGAGGTATTGAAATAATTTTGCTTCTCTAACTTTTATATCAACTAACTTGTCAATTTTACCTTACACTGCCTTATCACTTGCAAAGCAGTTAATAAATTACTTTCATCTTATAGCGCACACTAAAAATAATGCAAATCTATAACGTTTTAAGTTAAAGTACTTCATTAAAAATGTTATCGACTTAATAAGTTTTAAGCAAAATATTTGCGTATAAAGGATTACTTTTGTGAAAGAAACGCTTGTCAAAGGCTTGCATGTGACTTGCAAAGTCTGAAAGTTCTTGTTTTTTGTTTGGGTTTTTTTTCTTTTAAGATCATGGGTCAGGTGATGAATTTGATTGACTTGCCTCAGCTTTTGTTTTGAACAGAATTAGTAACATTTATCTTGTGTCTTGGGTACATGTCAAACATGCATAACTCTTTATCAAGATTATTTTTTATCTTTTATACAAGATTATTTTAATGTTGCTAATCATACCTATATATTTTATAAATTTTGAACTACTTGTCTTTACCTTCATGAATTACAGCAGTGGCTGTATAACTTTCCCTCCTTTGTTTCAGTGAAGAGTTTTCAGCTCTTTTGAGTGGTACTGAAGCCTGTGAAAAATGTTCTCTAAAATTCTCCCCCACCGAAACGCAGCTGGCTTTAATTCTTGCCAAGACATGCTTTTATTTACACTTTAGAGGTAAGTTCTGTTACAAGTTTTTTCTAAACAATAGTTTGATTTTTTCTCATATATATTCAAGTCAAATGCCCATGACTTTAAAAAACATTTGCTATTGAGACAATGGAATAAAATATTAAAGATTTGTTTTGTCAAATACAAGGATGAATGCATTTTTTCTGTGAAATAAGACACTGTCTGAATCATGCATATCTTATTTGTGATAAATTGAGCCCTATAGAAATAAATTTTATTATTATTGTTGTTATTATTATTATTATTATTACTGTTGTCAACGTTGTTGTTTTTATTATTATTATTATTATTATTACTGTTGTCAACGCTGTTGTTTTTATTATTATTTTTATCATTATTTTAAATATGATGGACAACTCTTTAAAATAATGGCTGGTTGTTGTTTTTTTTAAGAAGAGAATGATAGATCTTTATTAAAACTTTTAAGATAGATATCTAAGCCAATAAATAAGACTGCCTTTACATATTGTATGATTTTTTGTAATAAGCATTACTTTAATTTTATAACGAATGCTCACCTTTCCAGTAACAATGATATCATTTTCCCTCTTTTTCCTTATCCAGTTGTGGAACAAGTAGACAACAGTGCCTCACTCTTCAGCCGTTCAATACAAGGGCATCCTGTTTGCTTACTAGTGAAATTTGTAAGTACATTTTTCATCTTTGAAATTTAGCAATAACAAAATCAATGCTCTCAAAATTGGAGTAACAAAGTAAGTGCAAATTCTAAAACATTTTTTATCTTTTTCGTTTATGTACAATTTAAGGCTGATGGTAGCTACTAAGAAAAATGTCAACTGATGTTTCAAAAATGGGCAACAACATACACGTAGGCCCACTCAAACATCTTTTTAAAACTTCATCTATTATTATTTTTAAGTTTCACAACATATAAGTTTTGTCACTACATTATCTAAAGCTCTTAAAAAACATTTGTCTGTTCTTCTCAAATAAATTGGATTCTATAGGGATGTTTTGACAGAATGAAGGGCATCATCGTAATTGCCTCCACCCTTCGCAGCCACATTGTATAGACGAGGAACCAGAGAGCACCAAGTTGATCCCATCCCTAGCACGCCTCTTCTTGTCATATCCTTCTCATCACAACTCTCCAATTATTGCCTATTTCTTTGTCCTTGAGGGTTTCATTATAGCGCTGGCCTTGTGGTTTTCTTAAAGGGGTGTACTATCCATCGCCATCTTATGCCTGTGTCTTCCTGTATTTTAAAATCTCATTTCTTGTTTTGTCAAGCCTCTTCATCCCAGAATTTCTTTTTTTTAAGTTAAACACTTGTTTAGAAATGTTTGAAGTTTCTTCAGATTTACATGACGGTGGTTTCAAAAACTTGTCTCTGTCCGTCCACAGAACGAGGGCAGTTTGAGTGTGGATGGGAAGAGTTCGGACCAGGCTTTCCTCTCCAACACTCTGGATGACATGAAGAGCCTCCTGACCCAGCCGCCCCTACAACAGCTGCAGCTATCCTAACGTCCTCATCAATGACCACCGCACTCATCCAAACCATTGCTGCTGCTGTTGCTGCTACCACCGCCACCACCACCATGCTGTCGTGTCGGTGACCTGCTGCACGTCTGTGATATTAGATGGGGCAGTTTACTCTGGTGACCGTGTTACTTTGCTAGTCTTACCACATTGTCCCCTTCTTTAAGCAATTGCCTATACCATTTGATCTCCCCCTCCCCCCTTTTAAAAAAAATAAATTTTGGTTTTCTGTCTTGGAGAAGAGTGTAGCATTTAAAGTTTTAAGTAAGTTGTGTTGCATTGAGAGGAGAGATTGTAATGCAGCCATGTTCTTTCAGATCATTTAGTGCATAACGAAAGGTTTTTATGTGATATAAAATTGAGGAAAACTATTGAAAGCAGTACATGGCTGCAAATTTGTTGAATAGTGAGTGCAATGTCAAAATAATGTCAGATTTTGTTAAGTTGTGATCAAAGTTGATTTATTAAAAGTTTATACTCATCGCCTTTTTTATTACTTTAATTATTACATCGACTGATAATTTGGCTTCGAAGTTTGCTTCCTGAACATTGTGGAGAACATCCATTATTGTCCACCATATATCAAGAAAATACTTTTTGCTTTGACCATATTTATCAAAATTTGGAGAGCCAAATTTTCAAAGCTCAATACAATGCAGATAAACATTCCTGGTTGTAAATTCCTTGATTAGAATTGCAAAAGCTAAAAAGAAACATAGAGCCATTCTAAAATAATGCCCATTCAGTGAGTTGTCTTGCATAACTAGTTGGTAGTAAAAAAAATAATGTGAGGTTATGAACTGGAGCTGTTTTTTTTCCACCCCCAATTCCATATGTCAAGCTAGATAGTAATTGTCTATGCTCATATAAAGAAGTTCTCGTGAAAAATTTGGTAGGTTGATTGTAACCAAAAGATGAAAGCTATCAGAATTCATACAAGTTGGAAAAGTCCTATTTTAGTTAAAATTTTTTGTGTTTCTCACTCTCTAGTAGGGCTCAAAGACTATAAGTATCAAAATGGTCAAATTATATGCCTTAGTAATCTGTAACTTTAAACATTTTTGTTTTCTCTTTCAATTTTTTTCATCACAAGCAAAGAATCTAATTTATCCTTATGGAGCAAGTGAATTTTATTTGATGGTTATAATACATTATGACTCGGCTTTGCAGGAGTCAAAAAGTTTTTATTTATTACATATTCTTGTCATGTGGCTATGTTGAGTTGCAAATCCAAGATGGGTTTTCATTACAACGCACCCATCTTTCTTCATTTTTTCAGTATTTGTATCAGAAAATGATAAGTATGAGTATTAATTTATGCAATGCAATTTACAGAAATATTGCAATACCTTGTCGTCTTTTTTTTTTAATATTCTGTTATGATGGGAGGATGAAAGATTGAGATACAGGGGAAACCTCACAAAATTAAGTCTGATAATTCAAATTTCTCATAAAACAAATTTTGAAAGAAAATTGGTAATTTTTTTTTTATCTTTGGCGCTATTTAAAACAGACTCATAATTCCAAGTTTTTCTGGTTCGATTCTCTTAATTTGAAGCTCACACCACCAACAGGCATTACAAAAGTACTGTCTGTCAAGCTGACTTCAATGTATTTTTCTGCCCAAGACATACTTTTAAAAGAAAGTGTGTGGAGAAGCTTGTTGTAGAATGAGAACAATAGGAAACTTGCATTAACACAGTTTTTATATAAGCTAATTAACTGTCTATGAATTTTAACACTTTTGTGTATCAGGCGTGTCCCTTTGGCTAACTAGAATTCTCGTAATTCGAAGTTAAGATCAAATCCCAAGCAATCTGAATCATGAGGTTTCCACTGTAGGTCTGTTCAAATAACTCATTTGTAATTTGAACTGTAATGTTGATTATGTTGAGCTAGCATTCAATCATTACATGTATCAAATATATATCTTTGTTTCCCTTTTTGCTTTTGTAAAGATTTGAACTCATTGGTTTCAAGTGGTAAAAATGTCTTGCATTCATATGGTTGTCCTTATTACTTAAGAAGGTTGTAGTATGGGACTTCCATTAGACATCTTTTGTTTCTGATGATCATTTTCCACCCTCCTGATTGTTTGAAAATGGATTCACGACGGCACCCATATTTATTTTGAATTTATTATCTGAAAAGTTTACTGTTGTTTGTCTTTCTTACGACCACTGGAAAGGCTGGCGATACTCATGATGCTACCTGTCTTGTTCTTTACTAAGTGGATAAGTTGCCCAGCCCTGAATATTGATGTTTTTTTTATATGGATTCAGTATTTGAATTTAAGCTAGCCTACACACTTTGATTTTGAAGAAAATTTTTCCTTTTTTTTACGAAATATAAAGTTTCATAAAGGTTGGATTGCTCTGACCAATAATTAAGATAAAATAGTCTATTAATAAATATTAAATTTATATGTTTTTAACTTAGAAGCATTTTGAAAAAATCATACCTGAATTCAAAAAAGATTTTTTCATTCAAAATACTTGTTGCATAACATATAGGATTTATCACATTTCCTCTATTTTGCAATTTTGACAAAAGAGCATTTCTTTTGCAATGCTGAAGTTGCTAGGTATTTTTATTTAATTTTATTAATTATATCAAATATTATTTGTTTCTGTAAAGTGAAGCACAAGTTCCTTTTTTTTTTAAAGTATAGAAATTAGCTGTACATATATTTGGTTGTAAGTAGACATCAGTTGGTAGTTGAGTTGGTTTTAACGTAGTCCAATGTCAGCACTATATAGGCTATATTATGGATGGGTCCCAAGACTAATGTCTGGCAATTGTATGCGCTGCCATACACAAGATAGGGCGAGGATATTATGAATTCTGTCTCAGCCGATCACATTAAACCGACTCTGATCCAACCAGTAGGGGGTGAAGTACCATGGCTCGAACACAGACTCCTGCGTCAGAAGCCAATGTTCTATCCCAGGGCTACCCCCAAGTAGATCTCACATCGGAGATATACACAGCAGCATAAAATACTGAAGTTTATGGAGATTTAGAATTTGGATAATTTTAAAAAACAATTATATGTGAATATACCAAAGATTCTTTTTTTTTTTTTAGCCATTAATAATATGAATTGAAAAACTTTTTTTTTGGCCGATGGAAATTGAAATGGTTAAGATTTGATATTCTTTGAACATGATTGCTAGTTGTAGTTAAAAACTGATTAAGAAAGGCAATGGTGGAGTTGAATGTCATTCATTCAAATCTTATCATTGATTTTGTGGCATTTTTGCATGATTATTTTGAAATTACAGTGTTAATTATATAAAAGTATGAACTATTTGGGTATTTCATGTTTTTCTCTGACTCCACCAGCCTGATTGGTCTATGCGCACAAAGTACACCCTACATTCTAGCTTAAAGTCTTCATAGGTGGATGACTAGTATCGTTTGTCTGTTATTTTTAATGTATTAATTTTCATGATTTGCATAAAACAAAACTTATGAGTATTTCATTGAAGGGAGTTTCTTTTAATACTTAGTTTTGAAAGGTCATAACTTTTTTTTGTCTGGAACTAATATGGGATTCTTTTTTAATCTTGTTAATACAAAATCATATGCATGAAATAGTAGGTGAAATAATTCTTCTCTCTTTGGTGTTTAAACATATAGGATTTGAAATAATGTTACATTCAGAGATATATTCAAATAATAAATAGTTGATTTATTTTTACAAGATATAATTTGAGAGTGGTTTATCTTAGAAAATACTGTTATCTTTACTATAATACCATACAAAATTTATTTCTGCAATTTCAGTAACATTTTTCTCTTTTTTTTTTTAAAGTTACAGTTTATTATACTCTAACAGTAACACTAAGTAAAATTAGATATGAAGAGGAAACACCCTGTAAAAATATATACTTGATCATGTAAGATTTTTATCTGTGATCTGTGTGGTTCGTTTTATTACAGAGTAATTTATCCAGATTAAACTTACAAGCTTTATTATGCACTTATTACCCTGGAATTGTAAAATTTAATTGTTAATTTTTTTTTACATCTTTTTTTTTTTTTTTACACACACAGACTAGGTGCTCCCTAGAGTATGTAGATCTGTATCTATCACATTTTTTTGTTTGTTGTTGTTCTTGTGTCGAAGTTCTTTTCCTCAACTCATCAAGTAAAATCTGTCCTTTTGGCATTTTCATTTGGTGCTTTGTATTTACATGTATAGGTTTCATTTATTGTTTTCTTTCAGTTTAAATTGTTTAAACTAAGCCAATTTTCATGCAGGTGTCTCAAATTATTATATCAGCATCCCTCTAAAAGTAATTTACAGGGAAGCATGCATGAAGTTTTTGTCAAAGATTTTCTTTTTGGAAAATGTTGGCCCACCAGTCAACCTGTGCAATACAAAAAATAAACCATATGCATATGTTGTTTAAAATCTCCTATATCATTCCAGCTCTAATGGCTTGGCAACCGTTGATTCTAATTAAAGTTATATGTGGGGAAAAGTGTTAATGTATTGATTTCATGGAAATATTGAATACTTATTGATGTGAACAGTTTTTATGTGTTAAATTTTTGTGGACCATTGTGAAGTGAAATTGTGTTGCTTTGATTAATGTGATTGTGAATGGAGTAACAAGTCTGTTCCAAATAATCAGCCAGTGCTTCTTTCCTGTCAGATTTTTTGTCTTGTGATGATTGAATATGAATATTTTAATTGAAAAAAGATAATAAATATGGCAATTATAATTTTGCAAAAATTGATTTCGGCGTTTTATTTATATAGTAAATATGTTTTAATTTATGTGCTGTGTAACAGCATAGATGTCAGTTTTAAGATCTACTTCAATCCAGTCTCAGAAGAAAAAAAACAATCTAAATTGTGTAGACAAGAAGTACGTTATATGTGTTACCTCAAAACATGGTTCTTCCGAGTCTTTGCATGTGAATTTCAAGTATACAAACTGGTAAGCACTATAAGTATAATGCATTGACAGTATCTCAGTAGCTGCCGGGCATTCCACTCAGTCATAAAGACTGCAGACCTTTCCATTTAAACATGTTTCTCCAGCTGCTTTTACAGTTAAACAATTACATATTGGTAATGGTATACAGGGGGGTAGATCTATATGGGACACTGATTAAAATGTGCTAATTTAAAATTAAATTACATATACATGTATTTTAAAAAAACGGACTACATGTCATGTTATTCATACAAAAATGTGTGAAATCTCAGATGACCATTTAAAATGGATCAGACTAAATCTTTTTTACTAAAACAGCACTACGACTTCACAGCTGCAATTCGCATTCTCCTGGATACGTTTGTCACATTTGGTGGGTGGGGATGAAGATGCAATGTATTCCTAAAATCTCAATACCTATATTAGTGTGAATACACTGTTATGAAGCATGCATATTATGTTGACACATATTGCTTGTACTGTTGGAGATAGCAATTAGATGCAAATATCTAGTGAGGTTCTAGTATTTCACACAGGGTTTTCAACAAGTTTATGGGTTGGATTTGTCTATGTAATTTAGTGCAGCATTTGTTAGGCCCTTACATGTAGTGTAATAATTATTGAAATTTAAGAGATTTTATTTGTTGATGGAATTAGAAATCAAAGTGCTTTATGTTGCTCTCAGTCTCACTAGTTCAGTCAATTTAGGCACTAGACTAAGTGGACAGCACATCCTCACAAACATCAAGACAGAAAAATTAGGGCCTATTCAGAAACATGTACATATTTACTTTGAAGCTTCTCACAGTCAGACAAGTATAACCTCCATCACAGAACAAACATGGCAAGAATAAAGGAACTTGTTTTTTATTACATTAGCCTTAGGGTGTTAGAAAGCACATTACAAAGTTAATTTTTCTGAACTGGCAAACAGGAGGTCTCCATAATTATGCACATATTCAAGAAATCTAGGACAGGACACAGAACACTAAAATCTGTTTATGGATCAGATTAATGCTGCCTACATGCAAAGTTATTTTTTTATAACCAGTACACACGTAATTTCACAGACTGGCTTTTTGGAAATTTGCATCCTGATGCAACGACTATTTTACACGAATTTTTAATGGACAAATCCAATGAAATAGAAAAGCAGTTTGATTTGATTCATAAGGAACACATCACTTAATCAGACAGTAACACAACATCAAGGGTATCACTTAGACATAAAAATCAAAATAAGTAAGAAGAAAGTCGTTAATTTATTGCTACATGTATATAGTTTATTAGGCTACAATGTTATTCCAGAGAGAAAAGTAATTAGTTGCAGGTTGATTTTAATTGGGAAAAAAAAGACAGGCATTAAAACATATATCCATTTAAAAAAATGAAATAGAAATAAGCTATATTTATTCTACAACGATTCTAAATACAGTTATATATTTTCCTTAAATAGACTGGAGAGGAGAGAGAGAGAGACAAGAAAAGGAGATGGAGAGAACACAACTGCAGCAGCAGAAAAACAAAAAAATTAAAAGGAGAGAAAGAGAGAGGTTGATACTAATATTCTAAAAACAATGGAAGGAGGGTGGTGGGAAGGAAAAAAAGGAAAATAAAATAAGAGAGAAAGGGAGGGAGAAAGATATTTGAAGAGAGAGAGAGAGAGGGGGGGGGGGGGGGGACCAACGCGGGGGGGGGTACCTACACTACTGGTGCCAAAAGGCAACACCGCAAAACTGAGAAAAACATGCAACATTTTCATTGATAAAACCGCTTTCAATGCTGTAAACTAAACATTCTGCCACTTGTATGCCTATCCACTTTTCAAGATATTCACAAATCATAAAAGCTTCATCAAAAACTCTAAGGGGTATGAAGGATGCTATTGCAAAAGTTGTCAAGGTTTTTAAATTACATTTTCATTTGTAGTACACAGTTGTTAGCCTCAACAAATCTACTGGTAACTAACTTGAAAACATATGCATTTGTGCAGAAAATCGAGCTATGTGTGCTTTTTATTAGTCATTGGTTATGAGAAAATCGACTTAGGAAACATAAACTTATGCAATCTCCAATGTAATAGTTTTAATATAAACAATTGATTAGTTTAACTTCAGGAAAACCAACAGCAATACAAAAAAAAAAAATTAACAAAACACAATGTTTAGAACTGTCCAATGTCCACACAGCAACCAAAAGATGAACACTGTACGGGTATAATGCTTTTTTTAAAATAATGTTACATAGTACCTCCTCCAATTTCATACATTACAACTAGACACACATGTTAGATGTATTGTTTTAAACTTTTATACTCTCTTAGAACCGATTTTGTCAGAATGATCTGGATGCTTTTATATGTGGAGTCAACACAATCACAGTTAATTAATTGTGCTAATGCAGTATTGTACATGTGTTTTCAAGTCCTCACATTGTCACGACTAGGTGAAAAGTAAGTTACCAAGCCCTATCATAAATCAGAACTCTTCCAATCTACAGAAGCACATGCCAAAGGGTCTACGCGCAAAAACAAAATGAAGAAGAAATTGTCTACCTATGTAGGGAGCTCTCATATAAAAGCTGCCCTTTTAGTTCCAAACTTAAATCTTTTGTAGCACTCAGCAGCCATCTTTTTAAAATTGACATTGAAGTTGCATGAAAATAAAATGTGAATATTGAAACACTTTGTAGATAAACAAGATAAAGAGAACAATTATTTACAAAACAATGATTAATGGTAAAATTTACAAGAATGAATAAACACATACTAATTTACACGCTTTTCTTCAGGGTTTACTTTACGAGGGGTCTGCTGACATCTTCATCCATACAATTGGCAGATTTGTACTTTTGAACTTCTTGCAGATAGCGAGACCAAGCATCCAGTTTCTCCTGGCTTGCTTCATCCTGCATTGAAAAAACTTTTCGATAAGTACCAACACAGAATACTGCACAAACTTACCCTGGAAAACCATCTTTGTTTCACAATATTTGTGAAATAGAAACTCTCAGAGGAAAGAAGACTTACCTGCTTACCCCAAATTTCGCAGTAAAAAAAAAAGAGACAGAATATATTATATACCGGGTACAAGGAAAGGAGACTCAGTTAAAGCAAAAAATCAAACATTGGACAGCGACAGGAAAAAGTCCTCAAGCACGCTAAAACTAGACCAAAGGAGACTTCAGATGAATTAAATCTATCATCATGAATTATTATGTCATAGATTTAATTAAAATGTTTCCAAATAATTTAAAAAGGTTCAATACCGGGTATCTAACTAATTTTAGCCATCTTCTTTTTTTTATCCCTTTCTTCACAAAATGAAAAAAACAAAGAATGTTCTTTCAAATAGATAGAGGTATTGTTAAACTTATGTTATCATTACAAATATTCAAATGAATTATTATCCTTTGTAAACAGATATTTGATTTAAATGCTTAAAAACGAGAAGCTGATCTGATCATTGACAATCATGGAAAAGCAATAACTCTGAGGTTGACTTCTTGGTGTGACTTGAAAACTATAAACTAAATAAATTTATTTTCATAAAATTTCCTAAATTTCGAATTGAACTTGAGAACTACAAATATAATTAAAACTCTAAATTTCCACTACATTGAAAACTCAAAGAAAAGATTCCAGTTTTGCATTCCATTAATTTGATTCATGCTCAACTCATCCAGTTGACTTTCAATCATTTTCATATTCAACTTGAAATCTCATCTCTATAACTCAAGAGAATAGAAGTGTAGACATTAATAAAAAGGCAGCAATAAAGATTTCTTTTGACTTATAAATTTCACTTGATTTATAGTGCTGATTTTGAGTAAAGGACGGGAGTGACAACGACAAAAAAAAAAAAAAGATCAGTAAACTAAATTTAAAGCTGTAAAATTTATTCTGAAATCAGTTTGACTGATGAAAAGGTACGGTGTATTTTTTAAGGCAATCTTCCATGACGGAAAAAAAAAAAGATTTGACAACCACCATACCTCAGCTGGTTCCTGGGGTTTCTTGAAAACAATGCCAGTCTTAAGAGGCTTAGCAAGTCTGCGTTTGCCAATCTGTAGAAACAAACCTGATAGTGTCAAAGATTGGCGGCATACCCTAAAGCTGAATTACCTTTCATGGTTCATTTATCTGTATTCTGTATCTTGCATAAATTTTGCTCTTAAAAGTAACTAAGACAGCCCATATCTAAAAATTAGCAACACTATTAATTTTGAGGAAAACAAGATTTATAACTGCAATAGCCAAACTAATGAAGTTTAATTGAAAATTTCGTTCTTTGGCATCTAGGCTACCTATACAATAGCAATTATGCCTTAATGTCTTTTTCTTTTTTTCCAGATAATGTAATATAATTTATATATTTTTCTTTGAAAGTAAGCTGCAAGTCGCCGTATAGGACCCTCCAGGGGAACCTAGGACTGTAGGAGACGTTTCAAACCCATTCTATAGGGTCTTAGAGAAAAGCAAGCTGTGAGGTACACTGTTAATTGTAGCGGGGTAAAATTGTACATTATTTGATGCAGATTTGACAAAAATCAATCTGAAATTTTCAAAGTGCAAATTACCAGTTGAATTTCAAAATCAACCGTTAAGAGGTAAAAAATCACCAAAATCACAGACCTTTACACTGAAGACTTTATTTAATTTATGAACTGAGTCACAGTGCTTATAAATCAGGTCACCTGTGGGTTCAGGTTACCGAAAAGTAATGCTGAAGTGGTAAGGTAAGGAAAACTGTTACGAAGAAAAGATCATAATCAGGACTCAAACCCAGGACTTGCTTATCACATGTTGCACTGATTACCTACCAGCTGCACTCCACTCTCAAGAAATAAGATTAAGAAGCTGAATACATAAAGTCTAGCTTATCTGTTTGAGAATGATCCATTAAATTTTAATCTCAAGACGATACTTCTACTCCCTAAACAGCTACAAATCTTAAACTTTAAATTGTAAGAAGCGACTCCAGTTTCTACACTGCACTTCTAAAAATACTGCTGGTTCTACCAGTACTACTATAAAAATTTATCTTGTGTTTAAACTCATTACTTTTGCTTAGAAAATGAAGGGCTTTTAAAAATTTAGAAGCTGAAAATTGAATTCAATGATTTAGAGATGAACACTTGGTACATAGGGCTATCGATAATCTGCATTAAAAACTAAACACTTTTTGTTCTTACAGACACAGGCATGGGCAAAGGTTTGTGAGTTGCCATTGGTACCCCATCAACATCCTGATCTACTGCTGAGGTACAAGGATTTTGAGGTTCTCGAATGGGAGTTGCTGTTAGCGGCGGTAGTGACAGACCATCACTATAACGAATTGATGATGAGGCTAAAACTAGTGAATTAGGTGTAACTGAGGAAGAGGCATCCTCCCCTTGCCCAGCCATCTTTTTCTTGAACATCTCAAGAAAGGAACCATCATTTTTAAATGTGTTCTGAGCTGATGAGGGTGCTTGCTTGTTTCTGTTAAAGTGTGCATCTCTTATAGATGTAAGTTTAGATCTCCAGTCATTTCCAGATGTCTTTTTCGACTGATGTTCAAAATTTTGCTGTGTGGGTCTTCCCATTCCAGGCTCATCTGAACAACCTTCTCCATATCTGTCAGGATAATCATTTGTGCGAAAGCTTCTGTCTCGACTTCTATCCCCTCTACTACCATAAGATCTTTGCCTTTCATCCCCATTATCGAAACGATCCCTAGATCTGGACCTGGATCTATGCCTATGACGCCTTTCCCTAGATCTTGATCGGGACCTTGAACGGGACCGAGATCTTGACCTGCGCCGATGTCGCCTACGATCTCGAGGTCTGTCACGATTTCCCCTGCTGTCTCGAAAAGAGTCTTGATTACGTCCATTCCAACTGCAAACCCTGTCTTCTCCTAAAGCAGAATATGGTTCCTCAGTGGATTGACAAGGCCCATAGTCTCCGTAGTTAGCTCCAGGGCGATGGTGATAGTCTTGGTCCGCCATATTGTTGTGATTCAACAGTAAGCATACAACAAAATCATCAGAATCGGAGACTTCTTGCTTAAATTACTTTCCTAAAACACAAGAGCTCCTTACCTGATCAAAGTACGTGAAAAGTAGGTCACATAGCAAACTGTGGTCTAGTCAATCGCACGCGACTACCATGTACCTAAATGTTTGTTGGTGGGGGTAGTTATTTGTTTCCTTATTTCATCATCATCATCATTATTGCTTGCCTGCCCAGGAAAGGGATGGGGCAAGCCGTTACGGACTAGATGGACATGGCTAGTGTGGTTGGACCACATAATGTATTGCTATTAATAGAAATCTATGGGTTGGACACATGACTGAGAAAGATGAAAAGAATTTTAGAAAGATAGAAGTTGATAGAGAACAGAAAGAGAGAGAGAGAGAGAGAGAGAGAGAGAGAGAGAGAGAAGAGGATAAGAAGAAGAAGAAAAAAAAGGAAAAGAAGAATTGGAACAAGAAAACTGAAAAGAAGAGAGGAGTAAGAAGAAAAAGAAGAAGAAGAAGAAGAAGAAGAAGAAGAAGAAGAAGAAGAAGAAGAAGAAGAAGAAGAAGAAGAAGAAGAAGAAGAAGAAGAAACAGCAACAATTACACCAACAAGAACAACTGAAACAAAGGTGGAGTGCATTAGTGCAACGATGCCATGCAAGATGTAACAAAATCAGTCTCCGATTTATTAAAAAAAAAAAAAAAACAATAATTGAAGAGCTATCTTACGTATATCACTACACCATGTTGAAGGACATGCAGTTTTCTTCAGGAAAGACTACACAACACGTCTAAAATGATTATGATGAAAGCGGCATTGCGCTTTCATTACGGCAGCCGGGTGCGGCTAACTTTACATGCAGGATTAAGAGATATATAACTTTTGTAAAAGAGTTTCATCACTTTGAGCGGTTTACACTTTGCTTTTATCAACCTTCGAGCTGGTTGTTTTGCGCTGAAACAACATGCCCTACTTCAGCGCTGCGAAGACTGCCTGTTACTCTGAATCATACGCCAGCGTAACCATAGAGTCTGTCAGGTGGCTGTCAAAAACACTATCGAGTCTCTTTGACGGCCAGCAGAGAGACTGACTACGCTAAAACAACTCTGTGTAGAGGACTGACACTACAGTGGTCATATAGCATAAAGTTCCCCAAACTCGAAAAATATAATATAATAATGACAGCTCTGTTGTTTTTATAATGGGCCAACAGTGTCTTGTTACATAGTGAAACAATTTTCAAGTCCATCTTCCTTATATTTCCTGTATTTTGCATTTGATGTAAGCTTATAAAATTAAAATATTTCCCCAGGACCTTTAGCGAGGCAGTAGTACTTTGTATTTTGTTACATAATCTATATCAAGCTAAAATCTCTAAAATATAGTCAACAGAGTTGAGAAAGAAGTTCAGTTCGTTATGCATGTTTATGACAGCTTCCGTAGAAGCCTGAAAAAATTGCACTAGCCGCCCCGTGAGAGGCGTCTGTGCGGGGTATTGGGAGTAGTTTTCAACTAGCAATAACCACGTCTCGGTAAAACCTCATTGACTATGGTACCGCCACTGCGCAAAGCTGATGGTAATAAAATAATCAACAAACCAGTTCGAATTTTTTTGTATACCTAAAGCAGTTTACATAAAATAAATACTACAAATGTTGTTAATTTTAAATAAAATATATATGCATAAAATACATTAAAACTTGCTATGAAAAGAAAGATATTTTATTAATTTACAATTGTAGTATAGCAATTAAAGTTATCATTGTTGCACTGATTTTTTATATTCATATTAACTCAGAGATTAAAATAATAAGGGGCGATAATTTAAAAAAGTATGCCTAAATCTCAGGGTTTTGTTAAGGGCAATTAAAAAAAAATAATGATACGTTGCAACTTCGTGCACGAGTTGTTTTTTCCTGACTTGACGACACCGTGGAATGTAGGAACTGTTGCATGTGGCTATTTTACGTTGATATTGCCAATAACTATTTTAGAAGGTGTATAAAATAAGCTTTAATCAAGAAAATCGAAAAGAAAGTAAAATCGTTAACCATAACCTGGGCTTAAAATAATAAATGTTATCAGTTGTCATCCCTTTTAAAAAGAAAGAAAGCAAAGCCACAATGGCGCACAATATAACAAACCAAAGATACATGAAAAGACATGCTTAAAGTTTTGAATTATAAAAAATTATAAATGTCAGCAAAAAGGAAAACGAATACACACGAGTGCACATAAAGTGGTGAAATTTATAATTTGTCTTGTTGATTTTTTATGTTAACTTATAAGCTTCTATTACTTACTTCTATTACTTACTTCTAGAGACAACTCAACGAAGACGTCAGTTCTTACTGAATTTTTATAAAGATAGATTTAGTTTTTTGAAAGAAAGAAACCTTATACCGTCCAGGGCTAACTGTAAAGTATACATTGAAATATTACGGAACCTTAATACATTGACCAATTAATTATGAACAAAACCCCAAATAAAAGAACTCTTCAGGAAACTTAATCAAAACACATCTTTACCAAACTCGAACAAAAAGCGCACAAAACAAAAGAAAATACTCAACACAAAATCTTAATTTAAAAAAAACAACAACAGTACAAAACACGCAACAACAACAAAAAACACAACACAACCCCAAACAAACCAACTATCTTGTATGCTTCTCGTAGACTGACTACAAAAAGCAGTTCCTTGGGAGGCACAAGTGAAACATTTTAAAGCACTTCGTGGCTTACTAGATTATAATTGAAGTTTAGAAAACGCGCCTTGCTTCTGGGGTGGCTTGGTGAAGAGTGTAAGCCCAAGAATACCTAGTGGGCGATCATGTGGTCCCAACTACACGCATCAGATACCTACACATCAATAAGAAGATGAAATTAGATCATACTTCGTTTACAATCGGCTGCTTATGTTGTGGAATACATGTTTACAGAGAGAGAAAGAGAGAGAGAGCGGGAGAGAGAGAGAGAGAGAGAGAGAGAGAGAGAGAGAGAGAGAGAAAGGGAGAGAGATGATAAATAGATAGATAGATAGATAGATAGATAGATAGATAGATAGATAGATAGATAGATAGATAGATAGATAGATAGATAGATAGATAGATAGATATTGAATTGTCTTACTTTGAGAGTACGGCCATTTCTTGCGAAACGTGTTTCGAACGGTTTTGTCAACCGCTCTCTTCGAGCGTCTGGCGTAACTGGCGTTTGGTTGCATGATTCCCGCCTTTTTTTAGCGCTTGTTCTTTGAATTTTTGTTGTAAGTTTTTATAGTGGTTTTTGCAAGTTGTGTATAGCTCTCTTTTTTTTTTTTTGAGGTTTGTTTTTTGCTTGAGGATGTTTTTTTTATTTTTCTGAAATTGCATAGGTTTCATTGCTTGCTTGCTGGTTAGTTGTGCTCTGCTTTTTCTATGATGTCCCTTGAATTTTTTTATTCAATTTTTTGTTCTTTTAATTCCCATATTAGTTCACTGAGTGTTGTGGCTGATTTTTTATGTTTTAATCTGAGGCTTGATGTGTGCTGATTGGATCTTGTTTTGAATTCGTTTGATGTGATGCCTATGTATGTCTTTTGATGTTTTTTGCTCGACGGTGGCTCTGTACACAACTCCTTTTGAGAGGCACTGGCATCAAGTGTGTGTGTGTGTATGTGTGTGTAAAAGGGGGGGGGGGGGGTACTTAATTGCCAGTCTCAGCCGCGGTAATTTTTCATGTTTTTTTTCCCTCTT
>RQTK01000333.1:42941-86418 GCA_003991915.1 Elysia chlorotica
AGATAGATAGATAGATAGATAGATAGATAGATAGATAGATAGATAGATAGATAGATAGATAGATAGATAGATAGATAGAGAGACAGAGAGAGAGAGAAAGGGAGGGAGCGAGAGAGAGTGAAAGAGAGAGAATGAGAGAACATCAAAATATAGGAATAAGAGAATAAGAGTTTGTACATAATATGTGATTTGTTACAGAAAGACATAATTATACACATATGTTTTATATACATTTGGTTTATAAATAACACAACTCTTAATAGAATTAAGTAATCTTAATTCATAATATACATTCAAATCAATGTAAAACTAGGTAAAACATGGTTCTAATTTATACATAGAAAGGGTACATTAATAAACTTCAATGTCGCATAACTAGATGCATTTGCGAATATCACAGGTTGTAGTTTTGGAATAGAATGGTTAGGAATAGAAATGAAGTAATATTAATAAAGATAATAGATTAAAGCACAATACCAACCTTTAAAGAAAGAAAAAAATTGCTATAGGGTGATACTAACGTGTATGTATAAAGAATGAGCGTGTTACAACAATTATTATTATAAATATACATTCGGTACAAATGTTCCACAGAGCACGAGGCAAACACCCTGCTAATGTTTATTGTTTTTCTGATATTTTGTACTTTTTGTTAAAAATTATGATAGATCTTGGCAGGAAAAAGTTCTAATAGTTGACTGTTCTTGTTTCATCGCTTACGTTCCGCTGCATTGTATTTTTCTTTTATCAAAGTCATCTCGTAAAGGATGTGTTGAGTCTGGCAGTATATCTTGCATCTTGTTTGACGTACGTCTTTGAGATAGTTGTTAAATATCTTCCTGTGGAGCACATGCTTTCATATGGATTTTATTAAGCCTTTTTTGTGTGTCTTTATATATATATAAATCTCAACATGCGAGACCAAACGTCATTAGACTGCTGATAATAGAAGAGCAAAACATTTATATATAGTAAAGTTTGATAAGCATTAAAAGAGCGCACTTTCTCGAACAGAAAATACGTGATTTGACTTTGTTCACCATAGAATCAGTGTTAATCTTTCCATGTTTCCACTCGCTCCACGTTTTTGCCCTTCATAGAAATATAATTAGGAGGCATTTTTTTCGAAAATCGATGACCATTTCTTTTGTTTTACGTATTAACATTTAATTCAATGAGATTTCTATCATACCACTAGGCAACATAGTCTATTTCGCTGTAATAAGTCCGGTCAGAATCTGCCAAAAATACAATTACAATGAGCTGATCTACCGTCAGATGTATAAATGGAAAAAAAAAGAAAAAATGACAGGACTGGTTCTCTGACTCAGTCTGAGGCGCGCCTGTATTTGTTATTATTAAGTCTGATGTTAATGAAGTGTTCAGTTGGAAAAATTGAAAATGTGGCCTGGATGTCAGATAGTCCAAAATTTTAAGTATCACTATCAATGATGGATAGACGCTCATTTACAACCATTCCTCAAAGAACAAAATAATGTGACTGGATGGTGTTGAGTGCACTAGATAAGTTATAGAGCATAGGCGAGTATAGGCAACTGTAGGATTGAACTGTCGTGGCACAACAACAACAACAACAACAATAACAACCACCACCATCACCACCACCACCACCACCACCACTACCACCACCACCACCACCACCACCACCACCACCAACAACAAAACAACAACAATAACATCATGAAACAACAACAACAACAACAACAACAACAACAACAACAACAACAACAACAACAACAACAACAACAACAACAACAACAACAACAACAACAACAATAACAACAGCAACAAAAACGAATACAACCAAGGAGAGATGAACGAAAAAAAAACTAACAAAAGGGAAACGCAAAGAACATAGATAAAACAGTAGTGAAAAGAAGAAAATAAATTACATGTATTAAGTTAGCTACGTTTAGAAATACTTTAAGGAAAAAATCTCTCTCTCTCTCTCTCTCTCTCTCTCTCTCTCTCTCTCTCTCTCTCTCTCTCTCTCTCTCTCCTTCTCTCTGTCTCTCTGTCTGTCTGTCTGTCTCTCTCTCTCTCTCTCTCTCTCTCTCTCTCTCTCTCTCTCTCTCTCTCTCTCTCTGTCTCTCCCTCCCTCCCTCTCTCTTACACACCACATTAAAAACCTTAAATACCAGATCTAGTTCTAAATCTAAGACCACTCAATTTATTTTGCAACATTTATGACGGCCTCACAACAAGTTACACATGATTTCATATAAATCATTTAAATCTGTAAGCAACCAACAACAAGACAAGTATTTGATCATTCAAACAAAATTAACCATGATTAAAAATAAACAAACAAATCAGAGCCTGTACTTTGTTTAACACATTTTTTAAACAATTCGCATCATGCCAACAATAAAGGTGGTCTTTTGACAATCAGCTCATAATACTTTTAAATCTTGATGATACTAAAGAACCAATTCACATCGAATATTACGTCAACGTTCCATCACTGAAATGATGTTGTTTTATCTCTGGGAAATTGCCCTCCTCTTCCTCTTGGTATATCACTGGTTGGGTATAGCCAGATTGTGACGAAGTCGGTCTCATTCCCTGTATGATGGACTCTGTTGGTGTTCTGTTCTTCCTGAAGGAAAATCTGCGTTTCGTGGTAGGTGTGCGAATCGAGAGTGGCCCTTCCTGATCAAAACTGGGAAAAAGAGAATAAAGTTCCATGAAACAAAGTCTAAAAAATGCCCTTATTTTTCCTTTGTTTTTTTTTACTCCTAAAAATTACACATCTAAAAATGTAAACCATGTGCTTTGTTATTTTAAAGGTAGAACATTGTTTTTTCTATGATTTAAGCAACGTAGTGTGTCAATTTATCTCGTACAGTGTAATTTAGAACATTTTTTATTTACTAATTTAATATCAACTTAAGTATTGTTTCAAAGATATGTGAAAGTTTATCTTAAGCAAGCAAATGGTTCCTGTGTGACATCATACAGGGAAGACAGTATTCAAAATCGTAAAATAATTATTCCACTACCTCCTCAAACTTAATTCGTCAATCTATAATTTTGACGGTTTTGTTGTGAAAATATTTTGAGTTTTAACGATTTTTGGTGACGTCTTCCAAAAATACCCTGTATGAGGATTCATCTGAAGTATTTCGTAAAATTAATTTTGATCTATGCATACTTGTTCAATGTTATCTGATAGAAGTGTGACTTTGGCTCAAGCTCTTATCCCAAGCTGTGCAACAAATTATCTCTTCTACATTACAAACTGAAAAATGTTCCCTGCAGGTACACCATTTTATTATTGTATTCAAATATAAAATGATAACAATAATGTTATAGAGAAGAAAATCTCTCTGACTGAGATCTTTAGGTCTTGGAAACTTATCTGTTTGTTTTTTAATCCATCTCATTATTTATGTCACAGGATCATAAAAAAAGATGTCCACATTGTATCACAATGCATAAGATGCTTATTTTGAGATGTGGTTGCAGATCTTTCAGTTTTTGCAAAAAGTTACTATACTTTAGAGATAATTTTGATAGTTCATTCTGACATGAATAAGATGAGATATGTAAGTTACCTGAAGGGAATTAAAGCACCATGGCAACAATAGATGATATAAATAATGATAAGCAGACAACTCATAGCTTAGAATTAATTTGTAATCTATTTATTTTTTGTTTCAAATAACAGATTGATTTCATTGATAATTAAATAAAACGACTAAGTAAAGAAATATCTCGATCATTCGTTTGTTTGTGAAATTTTTTTTCTAGTCTGAAAAAACTTACATTGTCTTGCAGCTTGTTACTTATATGTTTTCTGTTTTCAAAATTATGATAAATGACGTAACAATCTAAGTTATAGTTTTTGTTTAAGACAGTGGATGCCCCTAGTGATAGATTTGATTCAGGGACATGAAAACATATAAAGTATTTTTTTTTTTCAAATTTAATTTGCGTTGCATAAAAAGTTGTGGTACATGGAAAACCAAAGGCAAAATGAACTAGCACGGTTAATCTTTCTTTAGATACTAATTTAATCAGGGGTATAGAGAGGGGCAAGTCATGACGGGTGGCAAAATAGTATGTTGAAGCAAAGCACATCTATAGTGAAGAAAGTTAAATCAACTGAAATTTAAATTCACTTCGTGGAAACCTTTTGCCTTAAAGTTAACTTCAAGTTTGTGGCTTAATTTTTTGTATTATATTTCTTTTTTTTTTTTTTTACATTTTCAAACAACTATTAGTTGCTAGTATCAGATTTGTGTAAATGGTATAGAAACATCATATCTTTTAAATTTATTTTTAAACTCAATTTGAATGAAAATTTCAACATAGAAAAGGTTGTCAAATAATATGGCGTTGCTAATCTTTCTCCAGCTAACCATCTTAAGCAAGGGTAAGGGGTTTCAATGAGGATTCTCTGTAACGGGAAGCAAAATAATAAGTTAAAGCAAAGCCTTTTTTTATAAACCTTTTATTCCCTACGTTGAGATACAAAAAACAAACACTGAAACAGGAGAATAATAAAGCACACACAAAAGCATGGATAGGATATAATGATGTATTTAGCAGCCTTTATTATCACTTTAAGACGTTAGTAAATAATGATCTCCATTCTTAGATTAAGTTATAATAATCAAAATTATACATAGAATATGAAATAGTAACATGCAATCACACCTGTTTGTGTCACTCTCGGAGAAACAACAATAACGAAAAATTGGAAATCATGAACATTGAAATTTTGTAATGCAGTCGGTGTTCTTTTAAATGACCACCTCAAATGATTGTTATAAGTATTTGAATAGAGATGGACAAATAAGCCTCTTTAGAATCGGAAAAGATGGCTTTACAAAGAGAACTTATTTTTTTTTACAGACATGTCCCATGATAAGCATTCTTGGAGTACTCTTATAAGGGACTTTGGTTGGTTCGATCAATTTCTTATTTCTCTGAGACTTTGGAAATTTATCAAGCGCAAAAAAAAATATTTTTTTTTTAATCAATCTTATGGAAATTTGGTTTGAAACCTTTGAGGTGAAGCAAATTTTCAATTTTACTTTCCACTCCTCATTTCTCCTCTATTTCATGTAAAATATTGGAAAGAATTCAGTTTTGCATTTCTCCATACACTCTTTTTCTTTATTGCAAACAGAAAAGAAACAAAAGACAAAAAAATTGACTTTGGCACCTAAAAAGTTAGAAATATCATCACAAAAATATTTTCGAAAGTACTAAAAAATTTTGCATTTTCATATACATTAGCTAATAACCTTCAGGTACAACATAATGACTGATTTTTTTACCGGGCAGATAGCTTAATTGCAAAGGAAGAAATATAATGTTTTTTTTATAGATCTTTGGTATACATGTATTGAAATTATTATTATTTTGGACTTTCAATCGAGGTGAAACATAAAGGATAAACACACACACACTGAATCACCCCTCCACATAACCCATTTACATATTTACAACCACGTTAATAAGGTGAACACAATGAATGTTGATTTCTCTTAATCTTTCTGCCCTTTACAGTTTCATTAAATTTCCAAACGAAAGTATGGTCATTAACATGACATAAGGTATCATAAAATTTTCCATGTCATAAAAGTTGAAAAAAATTTGATAAATTAACCAAATCACATTTTCTCTTTCATATAACATAAAAGTAAAAAATTCAGATAAAATAACTGAAAATGGAAAAAAGGAATCTAGGGCAAACCAAGATGGATTATAAAAAATAATATCAAATATAATTTGAAACATAATAATGCATCTATGAATATTTATTCATATTAATAGTAAAACATATATATTTTCTACACATAACTGCATTATGACAGAATAAAAGATAAATTTGAAATACCAACCAGAGCAAATTTAAAGAGAAGTTTTTAATTCAGAATAAGGAAACAAATTATATAAATTATGAAATACAATGAGAGTACTATCTGCATTTAATATTAAACAATATATAATATTATTTAATATTTAATACTAACTTCACAAGCATAAAAACTACAGGAAAAGATACACACTTGTGAATTAACTCACAATTTCGATATGAAAAACTACTTAGCACAACAATTCATAGGCTGAAATTAATATCATATCTTGACATGTATTTCCAGTAAGGAGCACAGAAGCATAATGTAAAATATAGAGCTGTTATGTTATGTTATCAGGTCATTATACTTGTGAGTATTTTGTGGGCTGCTTATATAAACAAATGCTTGGTGACTAGATTATGTTAAGATATGTATATACTGCAAAAAAGTTTTTGAAGTACTAAATGAAAGCACAAGACATACAGGGTATTTTGTATTATATTATACAGACACACAACTATTTTCCATTGTTGCTGAAATGATAGAGCAACAGTGCTGCATTATACAATATTTTGACACAAAATAAATAAAAGAGATGTCAAAGTCTCATAGGAATAGTAAAAGACGTTGAATTTTAAAATTGAGAACTATCTACTTTACAGTTATCCGAATTCTCTCAAAACAAGATACAAATGTTCAAAATATTGAGATTTGGGTTAAACTAAGGAAAAATAAGAGATGCTTTGAAATGTAGATTTCCTTTTTTCTTTGCTGAAATTAAGGTAGAAAAATGCTAAATGATGAGTTACTAGTAATCTAAGTTAGGAATATATCCTGTAAAACAGGGTTTTGCCTTTCATCTTGTGTTGAAAAAAACCCAACAACAGAGGCTCATGTGAGATTGATTACATAAAAGCAGCAAAGAGTCACACTAAAAATGGTTTTCAAACATATAGGAGTTAAGATTGGAGAAATAAAATGAAACAAATACAGAAATTTAATCACCATGATAGATTTAAAACAAGTATGATGCATATGTTATAAAAGCTATGAAGTCTTGATATCTTTGTTATTCCATTATTTAGAAAAAACAAACAACAAAAAACAAATAAATAGATATAAATAGATATATATGAAAAAACATTTGGTATCTAACTTCCAATAAAAAAGCTAAGGTTGTAAGATTAAATGACACAAAAAAACAACAACAACAAACTCTGTGAGAACCTAATAAACAACTATTCTTAAAAAAAAAAAAATCTCTGACAGAACTGAATTTACATTTTCCTTCATTATTCTGTAACTTTATCAATAGTCCTATATTTGAAAATTAAGTAACAGAAATTGATATGGCACATTCAACTGAATAAAAACGTACCCTTTATTGGTATTAACCAAATAATAAAAAAAAAAGAATATCTCTAGACATTACTTCTACAATTACAATTTTACAAGAAAAAAAAACTACAACCCTAAAGCTACCATGCATCTCTCTGGCAGATAAAAACTATTAATGTAACAAGATCTAAAACATCTAGTTTGCAGCTGCTTTTATATTTTGCATATGGTCTAACCATAATTATTCACAAAACTGCATGGAACTGTAAAGTCTGTATTTCAGAGATTAGCACATCTTCATATTCAAAATTCTGTGCATCAAAATAATGTTTTTCAGGGTGCCCAATGGACATTACTTGTATAATAGTAAAACCCTGACATCGCAGTGAGGGCCAAAATTGAAAAGTATTGATTTCAAACCGCCGATTTTATTCTACAATACAATGAAGGTTCGGCACCAATATAGAACTTCCGTTTCAGTGGTTAGAATAAATTATCGAGGTTAAGTTGGGTACAACATTGGACTCTACAGGGCAGTTATAAATGTGTGCTAAAAATGATGTCTTCCAAGCTTTGTTTTTATTAATGTGACCTTATGTACGCATAACAAACTATTTGACTACCTAAAATAGTTTGAGGTGGTTAAAATACAAGATTATGTAATAAAAGATGCAGATTTTTAAAATTTAATATTAAGTGCACTATATGCTCAGATCTTAATTCAAAAGACATAAAATCCCACCAAACAAATCCAACCTGCGTTGCCTTTTCTGTGATAGAACTGACTTCAGTGTCTCAGCTTAAAGTAAGTAAAACCTTTATTTGCAAAGACAATCGCAACAGTCAACTCCTAAAATTTCACACCAGCTTTGCATAGGCTGAACAAACCTTGCTAAGGCTTTCTTTAATTCAATGCTCATAAAATATCAAAAGGCATGTATTAAAATAACCTTTCTCATAACATTTCTAACCGTGCTTAAGTTTTAAATTCTTAAATCTAGCAAAGTAACAATTTACCTTAAAAAAAAAAAAACAATTAAAGAGAAGCTAACAATGTATCTAAGGTCACACACCCCCTTGTCTTTGAATCAACAAGAGTAAAGATTTAAAAAAAAAGGATGGATCTGGGTAAGGCAAAGGTTGGCAAAGCGGTGGGAAAGAAGTAATCACAGCTTTCACCTTGAGCTTGTGCTGTTGTGTAACGAGTTTATCGTGTTGGCTCGTCGTGTGTGCACTGCCCGCTGGCGTGCTAGGAAGGACTGCCCCATCGAGCTATTGGCCAAACGCTCCTCCGCTGCCTGTCTGTGCAACTGCATCCCCTGAGAAAAAAAAAAAAGGGTAGAAAAAAATCACTTCAAAACAACCTACTTGAGAGCAAATCAGGCACCTTTTTGTAAAAGTTATTGAATGTCAAAAACATTAAATGCACTTAAAGGGGCTAAAGAATTTTATCTCTATCATTTCAAGAATCACCAATAATTTTTTTTTATTTGAAAATAAAAAGGTCAATGTATAAAATTTTTTCTTTGTTAAGGGGCTATAGTTCAAAACTAAATGTTGCCTGAGAGTAATATCAGCAGACAGAGGGATTTGTGAAACATCGTAGGAATTAAATGCAAGACTCCTTAACAAACTAAAAACTTAGAAAGAGAAAAAACTGAACATTTTATCTCTTTTATAAAAAAAATAACACTAACTTTTAAAAAGATAAAAAAAAAAAGAAAAAAAAAAATCTCGATTGATTACCTTCATGGTCATAAGTAGGGATGATAAAGGTGAAGTTTGGATGAGTTGATAATGGATTTATTAAAATTTTAATTTAATAAAGGGCCACCAAGAGTGAGTTGCAAATTCATAAAGCTTCATGTGGTGCAAATATTGTGAAACAGTTGGAACATAGAGAGAGAAAGATGTTCTGTTCTTATAAAGCGAGCACTACGCAATCTCATTCTTAAAAAAAAAAAAAAAAAAAAAAAAGCAAAAAAAAACAAAAAAACACAAGTCCACTCTATGGGGTACGACCGAGTCCCTGTGTTTCTGACTTTACCCGATCATATCCCGGGCTCTAATGCAGCGATTTTAACGGGAGTTAAGCTATGACTCTCCGCTCTGCGAACCTCGCTGAGTCAGGCCTCGCAAACTGTTATCGACGTTTAAACCTTGCTATAATTTCTCAAATATAAATTAATTCAGGGATTAATTCAATGATTGCTCGTAAGGCGGAATTTTTCGCACTTTGGCGGGATAAATTACGCCCAAACCGTTATCTTGGTAAATTTGTTATAATCTAGTTCAGCCTGATTAACTTTGGTTGCCAACCAAATGAAGATGAGCTTACCTAAAATTATTTACTTTGATACACCTATTTCAAATCTGCCACTCACTATCCATTTAGTACACTTTTAGTTCTTGCCAAGGATACTTGCTGAGGCAAATTTTGATATATCCAAGCAATAAAAATTAAGGGAAAAAAAACCTATTAAATTTTTTCAATTTTTTACGCATATATTGTTGACGGTGGCTAAATTATGGTCCAATCAAAGTTAAAGACAACACAATTTATAATTGACAGTGCAAACCGATAAAGACATCTTTTATCACACTTCCCTACTGTAAAAAAATATTGGTAGAATGTTTAATGGAAAAAAAAAGGAATAAAAAATAGAAGCATCTGTTATTCCAAAGACATCTGCTATTCAGCTTCACTTGCAAGGTTTTCATATTGGGCCTGATGCCACTCCCACTAGGTGTTATTGACGAAAGATGTCACTCAATTTATTATCAAGCAATTTAATTAAAAACCCATGAAGGTCAATCTCAGTACTAATTTATTCATTTAACATGGGCTCTTCCAACCCCTATTTTAACATAATGCATCAGAATATATATACAGACTGTGTATCAAGTACTTTCAGATTGAATTGTGCCATTAAGTGATTTATATGAGAGAATGAATGAGCGATATGTAAAAAAAAAAAAAAAAAAAACTTTAGTGCAAACCTACCAGGTTATACCAAGCAGTCACAACTAGTCTTTCCTCTTTGTCACGTATAGACTTCATCTTTTCTTGATCTTTCTGTTAAAAGAGAAACAAAAGAAAAAAAGCATGAGTAAAACTTTTTCCTCATTAGATTTCAATTTTAAAATAAACATGTACAGCTTCAAGACAAAAGATTAAATATATAAAAGTTTTATAATGAATAGGGAAAGACATTTTTCTGCAATGCTGGATGAAGCTACAATTTCGGATATCCAGTAAAGATGTTTACTTTTCTTACATGATACTACCACTGAAACCATGAGATCAATCATTGCTTTTCTGCCATGGGTATGGCTAGAAAAAACCAGAAACAATTTAAAATTAAAAACTTCAAAGATGTATTATCAATGCTGTTTTTGCTAATTTCAGTGTTTACAGATTTTGATAAAGAAATTTTCTGCAACCAAGCTCAAAATGTCAAATGTTGCAACTTAAAGGTTCATTTATCTCTTACCTCAAGATATGAAATATAGCTATCTTTCTCATGTACTTGATTCTTCAAGGAGTATATTTCAGATGTGGAGTCAGAATTGTGACGAGGATCCAGGCTTTTTATCACCTTAAGAAAAAAAGAGGATTAAAAAAATTCTTCAGGTACGATCTCTAAGACTCTTCATTCTCTGTTGCAACAAATTAGATATTCCTGTTCACTAATTATTTAAAAGAACACATGAGCAGGCATTACAAATGCAAAGACTTTTTTTTTTATGAAATACTTTACATATTAAACACAGTTCTGCAAATAAAAAAAAAAAAAAAAAAAAAAAAAAATTATATATAATACACACACACACAAATGAAATAATCATACAAAAAAATTCAGTGTAAATTAAAAGAAAGTAGCACCTGAAGAGGAGAGTGGTAAAGCATCAATAAAAAAAAAAACATCATAAAAAAAAATTGTATTTCTTGAGGGAAAAAAAATGAAACACCTGAAGAGGATGACTGTAAAGAAGCATCACTTAAAAATCAAAACAACACTTGAAAAGGTATACCAAACAGAGCGAATCTAACTCTGTCTGCCAACAAACTCACATTCTTAGCCTTCTCCAGGTACTTGCGGTACCTCTCCTCCATAACTCGGATTTCTTCATCTTTGCGCGCCAGCTGATCGGCCAGCTCTGCGTTCTTCTCCCTGGACTCGGCAAGCCTGTTTGTGAGCTCGTCCACTTGCTGCTGCCTCTGCTCCAGCTGGCGGCCGTGGTCCTCCAGGCGCTGCTGGGATTCCCGAAGCTGCTGGCGCGTCCTCACGGCCTCGTGGCTGCTGGCCTCGGTCGCAGACTTCTCCGTCTCCTTGAAGGTCCTCGAGCTGCGCCTGAACCTCCATGAGGCGCTGCGTGAGCAACCTGAGTGAGTAGAGCAGGACCTCCCGTCTTGGATTAATCACAGGCAACGTGCCGAATGACTTAGTCACATGCAAAGGGAACTTAAAAGACACCCTGTTGTTTTGAACTTGCTCAGCTTTGGGCTTCCCCCCCTATACAAAAAAGCGAAGTTGGTACCATACTCTTTGACATGATGTAATAGACATAGAGTACTGTAAGGGTCCTGATTGCTTTTTGCTGTTTAATTGATTATGAGCCATTTTCACATGTGATGCCAATAGAGGTAGAAAAGTTTACTACAGAACTCATCCTAATACTACATGGTTATAATGCCGACGTTTCCTAAACTATATCTGTCTGTTTCTTTCTTAAGTTTAAGTTAATGTCCAATTTAGTTATCTCATTTGATATGGAGCCTGTTTGAAGAAAACACCCCCAAAACAAACGCATCCTTATAGTGATCCAGTTAAACTATGCTGAGGAAGTTTAAAACAATGGTGTGTGATATTCAAGTTCAAACTAATGCACAGTAATACACATAAACTGATTTTACCGAGGTGAATCATAAAAAATGATACATTATGATACATCTTACATTTTTGTGGATTAAAAATGTTGACTCACTCAGCCCAGATTCCTAGGATATGCATTGCCCAGCTGACTACTTTGGGGACAATTTGACAAATAAAATTTCTACAATTCCTTAATTAAAAAAATAAAATTGTGTGCACACTCAGATCTATATATTGCCTTAAAGCTAAATGAATTTCATGCTTATATTTTGAACGATCTTTTTTTTCTATGATTTTTCCTCGACATACCTGTTATGAAAAAAAAAAGGTTTTCTAGATCTGATCTAGAGGTAGAACTAGTTCTAGTGTTGAAATTTTAAAACTAAAGAAACACTCATCGAGGTGCAGATATAGAGCTTAGATCTGCCTATTTTCGGATCAAATTCATAGAGGATCATTATAAGGTTCTGAATAAAACTCGATCTCAAAATAAGTCTTCAATCATGAAAATCTCAACAACTGTGTGGACTTGTTAACGTCTTTTTGATAGGTCTTGTTGAAGCCATGGTTTCAATTAAATAAACAATATTGAAAATGGATGAGTAAAACTTAGAAAGGGGAGTGATTTCCTTTCCTTTCTATATTGATTTTGTATACTAAAAGTTTGTATGTTTTAAATGTCGTCTCTCAAAGCTGAGAATGACATATCTGTTTTCGTAAACAAAAGAACTTTTGGGGTGACCAATCCATCTGGTTTTCATGCTGAGTGACATTACACTATATTCCAAACTAAGAGGGAAAATGAGAGTCTTTGCACATATACGCTGCTGTTTGGACCCAATACCTGACTTCTGTCTCCAGCTCATTCTTCCTGGCATTGGCTGCGTCCAGTAGGTCTGACGTAGTGTTGTCCTCATCACCAGCCCCTGAGCCCATCTTCAACATTTTGTTTTCGTGCTCCAACCTCATAAGGCGCTCCCTGCACATATATAGTGATGGAAATCTTTACAAACTTGATTTAAAAAATATGTAAATGCTAAGAAATAGTAAAAAAATGTTACTTTCCCTTGTGTTGTTAAGCCTGTATCTGACATCACAAGGCAAGCCCTGGAGTGGGATCCCCAAGGTAAAAGAAAAGTCGCCGTAAAAGCAGACTTGGCGGAGAAGCACAGACGCAGAGATAAAAGCTGCCGGTACCACATGGGCTGAGCTGAAGAGAACCAGCCTAAATTGAGTCCGGTGGAAGGGACTTGCTGTGGCCCTATGTTCCAACGGGAATCAAGAGGCCTAAACTAATAAAACTAGTGTTAATTGAATCTTGATTTTTAGTTTATATTGTTTTTTAACTTTTTGAATTTTTAAAAAAAACGAAGACAATTTGCTGTATAATAAATTCTACAATAATTAATATAAAAAAGTGTGTTCCATTATCTCAGTACCCAGCAGGTATTTATAAAATGCAAAAAAAAAAAGGAAATAATAAACCCTAATGGTTGAAAAAATGATTGAATAAAAAGTTTTCTATATTATGTCCTACTTTATTTCGGGCGGCAAAGAGAGCATTTCTAGGTTGCCCATGGGCTGCTCTAAATCTGTGGCTGCACCAAGTCCTGTGTTCTGGAACTGAGAACATTTCATTTCCTCATTCATCTCTCGCAACGAGTCACATTCCTTTAACACTCTCTGAAAAATAAATGAGAATTGTGCATGTAAAAACAGAGTCTTTTAAATGAGAATTGTGCATGTAAAAACAGAGTCTTTTTGTCACAGGTTCAGGTTTGCAATGATAAACACTAAAATATGTAGCTTCTCCTTAATATCTTAAACCTCTATGCTCTTTGAGACACATTCATAGCTTATCTTTATTTCTCATATATATTTTAAACAGTATATGACATTGAAATAAAAAGTTGATCCCATACTCTTTGAGAGAAAACCAAAGAACCAGCAGTATGGGTTTATCACAATTTACTTTTGAAGTGACACAATAGCCTGAGCTACAAATTTCATATTGGGTTGATACAGCGGACCCAGACAATTTTTTGTCTATGCCTGGGGTCCAATAAAGCTCCTTGTTAATGGTGGACCTATGCCCTCAGCATTGTGCAAACTGCAGTTCCAATATGATGGTAAGGTGGTGAAACATGCTTGAAGTTTGAAAATTGGGACTATGAGCTTTGTCTGTATTGAAATTGATTGCAATGCAATAAAATTCATTTTATTCTTGATGATCATAATTTTAAATGTGAAGAAGAATTTATTTTTTTTTTCAAATTGAAAACTTCCTGTAAAAACTATTACGCCTAACAGGTGAACATCATTAGGAATATTAAATTTTGGAATTTCAGAAGCCTTCAATGTTTTTAATTCTTGTATGGTTGTATGGGTAGTTATTATTCTGTATGAAATGCCCAACATTTATTCTTGAAGACAATAATCTTTGTATGTCTAAAATCCTAACTGTCTCAGACCCATGTAGATTAATTTAATGTCCTTATCTGTGTCATAAAGATGGTGCTTTGACGTATTGGATGCATTGTAAAATGAAGCGAAAGAATGACATCTGATTTTAATGACAACAATTCCAAAATCATAAACAAAAACCTATTCCTGGAAAATTAAAACTAAAAAGCTAAAAAAAAAATGTATACAAACATACAACATGCACTCTTATAAACATATTCAGATTTGAAATATTTTAAGTTCTAGTCCTAGTATTTTCACCTCTTTTTCTCGCTGAAGTGTTGCAATCTTCTCCTGCATGCGTTTAAACTCAAACTCAGCTTTGTCTGCCCTCTTAGTCTCCTCAGCTGCCTTGTTTTGCAACTCAACTGTTTGCTTTTTATAAGTTTCCAGCTGCTGCTTAAGTGAGGTCACCCTTTTTAATTCCTTGAAAACAAAAGGAAAAATAAACTGCAAATGCTGATATTATGAATTAAAAGAGGTCAAAAATCGTGAATCCCATCACATATAAAATAAATTAAGGGAAAAAATTTGTGTTAATTCCTAGGACAAGGCAGAAATGCGTGAAATTTTACTTTCCTTTGTCTAAATTAATTTTTCAACTTTAGTTGCTGTTATTTAATGGACTTTTTGAACTTTAAAAAAAATCATTCCCTTGAATACCGAGACAGTTGTTTTTAAGATCTCGAAACAAGAATTTCTGACATAGCTGTGCTTTTCTCCGCTAGCTGCACAAATAGTTTTGTTGGTAACTTGTTATAAATTGCAAAGTTTTCTTTACATGAAACAATCTCTTGCCAAGAGAGTGCAAATCACTGGGTTGAGGTTACAAAAATAACAATAAAGCATGTGTGTGCCTACCTCTTCCATTTCAATTTGTTGCTGCATGTATTTAGTATTTTTTTCCTCAAACATTTTCATTTGGCCTTTAAGATCACTCAAATCCTCTGATGAGAAAAGTATGTAATGAATATCAAGTTTTATTTAACGAAAAAAACCAACATTTAACATTTTTATATGTCATAAAAGGAGCGTATATACTTGCAAAAATTGTTTTAAAAATAGTTATAGAGAGGGTATCAATAAACAAGTGAAAGAAAAGACGATTTATCATTTAAAAACAGATCAAAAGAAAATATTTTTAAATTCATATAGGCAAGGCAGCTTTAGATGTAAAGAGAAATTTTGAAAGATGATTAAAGTGCATTAAATATTACTCTGAGAAACTATGGACCGAAATGGGCCTAGATTCAGAGCAAAGCATACAGGAATTCAATTTAAAAATTTGCTGCATAAATCAGCGCCTATTATTAGTATCAAATTGAGTAAGGTAATTTGTACTTTGGTAATACTAACATACAAAGTCGGGTTTCAAATCCATGTCTATGATGCACAGAAAGCCCTCCCAATAAAACCAAATCAACCCCCCGCCCCCTGTCCAAACAACTGATAAATATGGATCAATTTCATTTCTAAATATTTTTTATCAGTGATGCCAACTGGATGATCATTATATTTTGTTACTGAACTTCTGGCGTACAATTGCATAGCATATTCAATTACAAAACATAGCCCCTTGATAACCTTTTACTGGACTCTGACATGACACCTTTCTTAAAGACTAAAAATGGTAAATTTACATCGGCGATTCCTTCCTATGAGACCTGACCTCCAAACGGCTTTGTATTCCACCTCAGCGCAACTGAGAACTGCTGCCTTTTTCTTCATAGCCTTAGGCAAAACCTCCTGCGACATAAGTAGATGTTGTACCCTTGGGCCACAGCGCTCCCTTAGTCACTAATTTACTCATCTAATTTCCTTTTAAGTGCTCAATGGTTTCTAATTTCTAATTCACTCACCTAATTTCTTTTTATAGAGCTCAATGGTTGATTCAGACTTAGCCTGAAAAATTAGACATAAGATCAAGTGTGAAACTTAAATCATCATTCCGAAAACAATTAAGAGAGAAAAGAAAGTTAATTTAACAGTTTTATTTTTTTGATAAGATGCAATAACATTAAAAAAAAAAAATAATTAAGAATTACTTTAAAAGCATAGTCTATTTAAAATATCTCTTGAAAAAAAGTCAAAATCGGAATAAATGAGAAAAAATCAACAAGCAAACAACTAATAAATACTAACCAATAGTTCTGAAGTGTGGCGTAGAATGTCCAATTCATCTTTCATTGCTCTTGATTCTGATGCCAATTTGCTTAGTTCTGAATTCTGATGAAACAATGAACAAAAATTAAATTAAATGTGAGGCTTAGTAGTCACTCAGAAATTTTTCTGGGGTAATGACACATAGTGTGTCAAATTTATGAGACACTGAAGGGGTTAAAAAGAAGCAAGTGCAATAGCAAAAATATTTCATTTCAGGAATGATTTACTTTTTGTCATATGAATGTCCTATTACTCTATTTTATAGTTCTCATTACTCAAATGCTCAAAGATAGCTATGGACAGCAATAAATGGCGACGAACGAACTTGACTGCCACATATGGCATGGAATACTGCATAGAATAGAATATTAGTAGTCCGAACAAAATTGTTTGTCACCACCAATCTAAAAAACATCAATAACAATATTGTCGTTTTTATTTTTTGTGTAACCATGTTTATTTTTATTATAATTATATGTGTGAAATACATGTAACATGTCCAAATCGATTTTCCCTCAAAGGGACAAATAAAGATTATTTTATTTTATCTTATCTTATTACATGAATACTTTCAATATGTATTGAAAAAAATATAAAGCTTACCTTTTCTTTAAGATCTGCAAAGTCCTTGCTTAAAACTTCATATTTTATCCTAAAATCATCTTTGCCTGAAAAAAAAATATAAAAAAAAAATAATTCAACACATTTATCATTAAATTTAGAGACAACAAAAAGAAACTGACTTTTTTGGTCCCATAATTCCCTGTGCATGGACTAAATACTTGTTTTATTTCTTTTAATTTCAAATTGCTGGCTAATGTGCAATTCTATATTTCATTTTAACCGCAGGCCTGTCAGCTAGCATGTCATTGTCAACCCAACTTTTTTTTTTATTTACATGAAAGTGGAAAAAAAATTATACCATAAATTTGGCTAGATAAAATTAGTATGAATATAACCCTTCTCAGAAACATGACATAATGAGATGATCAATTGAAAAAAATGAAATGGAGCTTGGTGAAACAAACAAAAAAATGTGTACGCAAAATTAATTAAAAAAAAAAAAAAAGATTGTTTTCTTTGATTAAAAAAATATATGAAAAGGCATCTACCTGATTCTAATTTGTAGATTTCCTCCTGTAATGTGTCCACTAAGCTCTGAAGCTGTCCTAACTTTTTACCAGCTGGAGTACTGCAAGAGTAAATTAAAATGTATTAGTCAGATAAACTGCAAGTAAAGAAAAACATTGAAGTAAGAAACTCCAATGCATTACTTAGCAGATTAATTTAGACCAAATCATATCATATACCTGAGACCAACTATAGTATTAAGGTGGGTTGAATAAAATTTTTGTATGTATGACAAACAAAATAACATAAATATAGATTGACGATCTTTAAAACAACAAATTTTCACCAAATACGCTAATAATAATAATAATAATGAAGATCATTTTTAAGCGCTTTATCCCAGCATAGCCGGCTCAAAGCGCTTTACATAGTTAAGACGAGACAATTTATCAGCCATTCACACACATTATAAGGCAGTTTTGCACATAAAGGACATGATACATGAACAGCAAAGAAATTATGAAAAATGAGTAAATTACACATATAAAGAAAACAATAAAAATTAAGAGGAAAAATCCACTGAAGAACTTTAGAAATGTATGTGGAAAAACTACAATACACAATTACTTTTATGAATATTCTGAGAAAATAATACTCATGATGGTAAAAAAAACAACAACAAAAACAACATCTAAGATTATTCAACCAAATGAAGTACTTATCTCTAAACTGTCATACAATTTACCTTAGATCTTCAAGGCTCTCTGCCATGGCTAATCTTTCTTCTAACTTGTCTCTATCCAAAACCAAGCTCTGGCGTTCTTCTTGGAGGCTTGCCACCTAAATCAAAATGAAATAACATAATATCAAAATCTGATTTCACTAATGGCATTAGTTGAAATGACTCTAACAAAATGTCATAAATTAAATTATATGGAGGGGTATAAGCAGATACACCTACTTAAAAACACTTACATCACCTTGCTCCCTCAAATATCTTTGATTTTCTCCAATTAATAGAGGAAATGATTCTGCATCACAGTGAAAAACTTGAACCTTTGTAAGAAACTTTCTCTAACTTGAAAGGAGAATTTCATTGCGAATTTTTAAATGGTTAGATCACATTTGACTGGACAGTGTTGGAATGTGCCTATTTTAATTGGTTAACCATGCGATAAAATTTACATTCTTGACTAATTTACCAAATTATTGATGAAATTTCTTTGAAAGAAGGTTCTTTATCAAAAGACAGTTTTACATTAAAAATCTATTGGTAAAGGAACAAAACCAATTGAGTCATTGACAGCAGCATAACAGCTGAAAACAAAATACTAACTGCCACTCCCAGCTGGCTAGCCAAATTATTAGTATACACTTAAGAATGAAGAAAGACAATTTTTTTCTAAAGCGCCATTTAGTACTCAAAGAATATTAAAGCTTTGTAAAATCAAACTCAAAATAAAAAGGTAAATTACAAGCATGCCTTGCATAGCCCCACTATTTGAACAAACCTGTGTATCTAATTCATGACACCGTTGCAACAGTTCCTCTTTTGATTCCAATGCCATATTGAGCTCATCAGTTACCCTTTTGAGCTGTCAAGAAGAAAAAAAATGCACACAAAAGTCATTGCTAGAGAAAATGCAGTACAACATGTGGAATTGGCTTATGTAAAATAAAAAATCATTGTTAAATCAGGAGAACTGTTGGGAAAAGGAAATTTTGACATAGATATAAAATCATTGTGAAATTTGAGGATATATTATTAACCACTCACAGCATTTTGTGTGGATAAGCCTGGCCTTACTGCTGGGGTATATTTCCTAAAATTGCAAACAAATTACAATTCTTCTTGCCATGCTTTATTCAAATATAAATGTACATACCTGTTCTTGTAACTCTGCATCAATGTCCTCACTTGGTGAAGATTCCTTGGCCATTAACTGTGAGATTGAGAAAATTGAAATTAAAAAAAAAATTATTTGAAAAGAACAAAAAGCTTCTTGAAAACGGTAATGTTTATGATAGAAATCACCTTCATAAAAAAATTTTCATTTGTTATTTAAAACTCTTTGTAGTATGTGATACACAATTCAATTTTGTTGTATATGTTATGTTAACAATGAAAACCTGCCTTCATACCAAACTCATAGGTAATGAGGAGGTTTCAGTACTAAGGTAATGAGGAGGTTTCAGTACTAAGTTGTTTTAAAATATCTGATAATAGTATCTAAAAAAGTATTGAAAAAGTAACTGGGCAAACTGTATGGTTGACAAAAAAAAAAACACCTAAAAAACAAACTGAGCCCTTCTCCGGCCATTGTTTGGCAAAAAAAGGCAAAAAAACCCCAACAAAACCGTATCAATGTGAAAATAGTTTTGTAGTTTAGTTGCTGTCCTTCAACATTTATATAAGCAAAATTCTTCCTTTTTGTTTTCTTTACATATTGTATAATGTACATATATATTTTCCCCAACACACACTCACTTTTAAAATTTGAAGCTAAGTGTGGAAATGATGATTGAGGCGTAGGTAAGGCTTTTTTGAGTGTGTGTTTAATGGGTGTCTATTTCTGTTCTTCTACATATATTTTCCTTCATTAGTTCTGACCTCTTGAATGGCATTTTTGATGATCTGCTGCGCATCTTCCTCCATGCTCATAATAGTCTGTATGTGTTCACTCTTGTTCTCACAGTTAATGGCCACATTGAGCACCAACTGCAGCATACGGCCAAGCTCTTGGGAGTTGCAGTGCTCACCTACACAAGGATAAGATCAATAATAAACTATCCTTGAACAGATATATAATTTTCAACAGGAAAAACTGACACTCCTTGTAATTACCACAAAAGCATTACCAACATTTTGCGTGCTCACCTAAGATCTTTGGTGTTCTCAAATAGTCATTTATAATTGCCTTATTCGTAACATTTAGCAGGGACATTAGATCTAAATCTAAATCTTAATATCAGCTAAACTAAGGTCTTGCCTGGACACAGCTAAAGGTCTAAGATATAAAACTAAACGATAAATGGGTGAAAAAATACTATCATAATTTACATTCATGAGCATCTGAATCAAAATAAAAAATGATCATCTGATTCTAAGTCAACATTTGAGATCGACAAACTAATTGGTTGGGAACTCATGTTGCTTTTGAAAACCAGTCAGACACCTAGGTGCTGGTGAAATCAAACTAGAGATCATAACAAACCAGTAGTAAAAATGCAGTTTGCTATGGATGCTGTAAAATGCCAGACCAAGTTGGGGTTTCCAAGTCTCTATTGAGAGCCAAGACCCTGACTTTCCGCACTTAACTCGGAAGCTGTGATTGTGGCTTTATGTGTCCAAAGGGTTAAAATAAACTACAAAGAAAACCAAAAACTTATCACTATTGTCAATTACATGACTGTTAAAGTTGTGTCTTTTTTTTTCTTTGCATTTAATGCACAATCAAAATACTCATTCAAATTAAGTTCAATAAACTCTTACCTATAGCATTTACATCTGGCATTTGAAATCCCTGCATAGTTATGCCAAGCACCTGTGATTAAAAAAAAAAAGTTGAAACATGTAGTTCTTAAACAGTTATTATAATTGCAACATCATCATCAACAACAACAATAACAAAAACACATTATTTTTTGTAGAGTGCACAAGTACTGCTAGCATAGTAAACATTGTAACATTCTTTTAAATACAAATTAAGTGTAAACATGAAAAAAGTTAAGCTTATATTTACTAAATTTAAATTTTAATTTGTATTAACATAAGCTATTACAATAATAATATTTCCCTCTATTCAGTTTTTTGAACATTCACCGATTCTCATATATAATTCTTCAAATTGGCAGAATGTGTATCTCATAATCAGGTTATACTCTCAATGATATTATTTAAATACATATCAATATTAAAAAACAAAACAAAACATAAACATATTCTCTTTTCTCAATGCTCATCATTTCAAACTTGAATCAAAATATGTATAAATTACATGTTTTCACATTTGACTTTCTCTGGCTTACCTCTAAATTATACTCTAGTATTCCTTTTAGGATTTTCTTTAAGTTTGTTACCTGTAATAAAGAGACAAAAATGCTTTAAAAATTGTTTATTTAGTACTCTAATTATCGTGTGATAATGCTTTAATAACAAAAAAATTATAACTTTTAAATTATAACCAAGCAGTTATAGCACATGGCCTATCAAAAAGTTGAAACAGAAAAAATCCAGTGTTAGACATATAAAAAAAAAAAAGAAAGTTAAATACATAGCTTTACTATGAAAAATATTCACAACTAGTTATAAATTCTTATAAGGTTTGGACTAAGTAGTTTACTTTTGATTTAACCTGCCCATTTACCCATTGACAAAGGGCAATCTCATAATATTATAGTAAAATTTGACGTTTCTGTTCCACAATATTTCCATAACACTACAATATTGGTACATACCTTCAGCCTCCAATTGTTAACATCTTCAGATTTGATAGTGGCAAGCCATGATGGTGTGAAATAAGCAGGTGCTCTAAATAAAGAGAGAGAAACAATTTAAAACAAGAATAATTATAATTAAAAACAAAACAAAATTAAAGACGCATACGAAAGAAGAATTGCATGACAGAAACTCTAAAAAATAGGAAATGCATAATCATAAACGTATTGAATTGAAAAGGTTATCTATATACACTATTACGCACATGAAATATAAATGTACATACCTGTTCTTGTAACTCTGCATCAATGTCCTCACTTGGTGAAGATTCCTTGGCCATTAACTGTGAGATTGAGAAAATTGAAATTAAAAAAAAAAAAATTTTGTTTGAAAAGAACTAAAAAGTTAGCACAAAAAGCTTCTTGAAAACGATAAGTCTATGATTGAAATCACCTTCATAAAAAAATCTTCATTTATTTCAAACTATTTGTAGTGTGCGATACACAATTCAATTTCGTTGTATATGTTATGTTAACAATGAAAACCTGCCTTCATACCAAGCTCATAGGCAATGAGGAGGTTTCAAGAACTAAGTTGTTTTAAAATATCTAATAATAGTATCTAAAAAAGTAATTGGACAAACTGTATGGTAGACAAAACAAATCACCTTCTCTGGCATTGTTTGGCAAAATAAGGCAAAAAAAAAAAATCTGATTACTGTGAAAATAATTTAGTAGTTTAGTTGCTATCCTTCAACATTTATATAAGCAAAATTCTTCCTTTTTTTTTTCTCTTACATATTGTATAATGTATAACATAATTATTTAAAGCTCAGACTTTTGCAAAGATTATGCAACTGCCTTATGAAGCTATGGTGAGGACATAGAAATAAAAGGAGATTAGACAGAAAAAAGGATAAAAGAAAAAAAAAAAAACAGACAGGAAAAGCTTGCATCAAACAACTTTGTGCTGCTGAAAGAGCATGCATAAAAAAAAAAGTATGGATAATGTTAGGCATTGAAATTCCTCAATCAAAATTTTAAAACCTAAAAAAAAAACTAACAAAACACTCAAGTAAATTTCTTTTATAAATTTAGAGAGGCAGAATATACATGTATTGTGAGTAGGGCTAGCTGATAATTCAGAACACACTTATTGTCTTTTTAACATTGCCATTACTTTAAAAAAAATAATTTTAGAACTCCACAAGTGGATTTCATTTCAAAGATAACTTTTGTGCTTCCTGTTTATGAAGCATTAATTCAAAGTAGTAAACAAGTTTTGGGGGAAAGTTGGAATTTTAATGGAGGAAAGTTTTAACAAGCAATCATTCTCACATATCACTTAGGGCTTGTGCCATGGCAACCCCATCACAGAGATCTTCTGGAGTAGTATGAGGAGCAGCAGGTGAAAATGTATGCAGCTGTGAAAATATTTAGAAAAATTTCTTTCAGTAACAAACTCTGTAATAAGAAAAAAGTGTCACATTTATAGACATAGGAGTTTTAGAAAAAAAAACAACAACAAATTTTTAAAAGTTTCAAATTACTCATTACATATATTATCAAAAATTGTTAAATACCATTATATTATTTTGTGTTCCAGTGCAAATGAAGAAAGAATAATATTGAACACTTGAATATTGATGTCAGATGATTGATAACTACAAACTTCTATTTGGTAATGCTATATTTACACTACTCGCCAGTGCGAGAAAATAATTATGATATTGTTTGTGAATCTGGAATATTAGTATCATAAAGTACATTGGATGAATTAAAAAACAAAACAAAACAAACAAAAAAACTATGTCAGAACATACCCATGTGATAAGGCTGTGACAAATTTGCTCTCTTTCATTCATTTTAATATTTTGGTTTGTCCTGAAGCTGCCCTGAAATAAAAAAAAAAAAAAAAAAAAGAAATAAAATGATGATACCAAAGACGAGAGAAGACATAAATACATAGAAATCAAACTTTCCATGTGTACACAAAACATTATAATTAGAAAATACTGAAATAAGGAATGCAAATCCTTAAAAATTTTAGTGTATATATTTATAATTTAAAGAAACAAAAAAGGTAAAACATTACTAAAACTTACGATTCCCAATGTAAATGTTGCTCACTACTTAACATCTATAAAAAAAAAATTCATTAACATGACGGTTGGACTTCTAATTCTTTTTTAAAGAATTAGATAATTTTTACAAGACTTACAAGTTTTCAAAATAGATTTAGAGACTGATCCAAAATCCCCCATTAAAGATTTTACATACATTACCGGAAACTTCACCTGTAGATAGCTTGATAGAGGCAATGAAAGAGAGAGAGAGAGAGAGAGATTTTCTGTTGTACATAGCGTTCAACGTTAGCACTATCCAGTCTAAGTGCCAACACTAACGTCTGGCCATTTTATGTGTTGCCACTCAGAGACAGTGCAGGGATACTATGGCTCCTGTCTCAGCCAGTCACATTATACTGACACCAACTAACCAGCAAGGGAGAAATTTTAAGAATTATACATTTATGACCGATCGTGGGTAAAGAACCTTGGGCTTAGATTTATTCAATGATAAGACCAACGAATTTGAATTGAACAAAAACAATCATATAGACCTAAATATCTAGTGCGTTGAGCAAAATTTGTACAAAAAATACACTAGATCTAATGCACATAGCGAAATTTTGTTTAAAACCTGTATATACGATAAAAAGGCAGAAACACTAAATCTATATCAATATAGTGTGTAATCTAGACACTCCCTAAAAACAATGTTGCAATGTTAATAAAATGGGTTTACAAATTTCTTTGAGTGATCTAGCCTTAATTGCGTCTTGCTTAGAAATTTTTATCGTAGCATCAATTTACACAGAGTAGCTCTGTGCCCTTTGACAAAACGTCAACTGACAGAGTGTACTTCTGTGCCCAATGACATAACGTCAGGTGACACAGAGTGATTTTGTTATAGGAACAGAGTAAAATTCACGTAGAGCTTGAAACAGAGTGCAGGATAACACAGCGATTTTATTACTGACACAGGGTGGTAAAATATCGTTGATAAAAGTGAAACTATTATTTTTTTTTTTTTATTACTATTACTATCATCATCATTATAATTTTATATTCATATTATTATTATTATTATTATAATTATTATCATTATTATTCATATACATTATTGACCCAGAGAGACACAGATCGTATTTTTTACTGACATCGAGGAATTTTCTCCTCTTTAAAGGCAAGAGAAAGACAATAAAATAATACAATAGATAAAAGAATAAGAAAAAGCCAAGAGGGAGAGAAGAAAATGAAGCAGAAAGAGAGATCTATGGATAAAAAAAAAATTAATAAAGACTCAGAGAGGGATAGAACGAGAGACGAGGGGGAGAGGAGGGGGGGCAGGGCAGAAGAGTTGAGGTAGTCGTGAAGTTCCGAGAAGTGAAAGGTGGGGGCAAGAGATATTCATCTTTGAAAATAGCTATCGCATCTAAGAAAGGTTAGTTGTTTGTTTACGTTCAATGTCTTCCTGATAATCTGATATCCTCCATTAAAATATAACAATGCCAGGTAATATAGGTAGTGCCAGCCTTCAAGGTCGCAATTTAAAAAAAAACTCAAGGAAAACTATCTTGGTAGCAAAAATCGATAACTTTTGAGTAGTTAAAGCTTTTTTTTCCTCTAAAACATACTTCTGTAAAATCTAATGACTGTGAGTTTGAAATGCAGAAATAAAGATTAATTACAGTCGTTTAAAACATCCTTCGCGTTTTTCAACGAAAAAACAACAACAACCCATCAACAAACAGCAGTCCTAATTTCTGTTGTGCGGTTTCGTAGCCTAAGAATAATTATCCTATTTGGCAGCTCTGTCTTTGAAAGGGGAAAGTACTTTGTTTTGATTCGAGTGCGTTTAAAATGCTTGTTATTTCTCTTTGATAAGATTTTGAACAAAAAAATCTAAATACTGTACAAGTACATTATAAAAATTATGATCACCGATTGCTAGTAATAGAAATCAGTGATTATGAATGACTTCTGTAAGGTAAACAAAAGCATAAAGGTGTATTCATGGAGTGTACTGTAGTACAACTACACATGTGTCTTACATGTACAATGTATTTCCTTTATTCAATAAAAACGCAACAAAGTTGGCTTCAAACATAACTGTCGCCGGACAGGATCCCCAGGGAAATCTAATAGACGTTAAAACCGGAGAGAGGGAGAGGATTCTCTTCCTCCTTCTATAGAGAACTTCAAACATAGATAGAGCGGAGACTTGCGCAGACGCAGGGCGTACTTTTTTTTAGATACATGTATTACTGAACCTCTCTGCTATTTCATAATAGTTTAATATGAATCATTTGTCAGGCATTGCAAAAGTCATACATCTTTCTAAAGGTTTAGTTTAGCCATACTTTTGTTTATGTTGTTCCTCTTTATATCTTTGTCATACAACTCTCCTTAAACAAGGCCTGTTTGTTTTTCCATAAAAGTTTTGACAAGAAAATCTACCTGTTGAGTTTTGTATTAATGAAACGGTTTAAAACGATAGGCATATGCAGACAATCAATCTCTGAGATAAAATTGTACAATAATAAATATCTTTATTTGTAATGACCACAAATGAATGCTTAGAATAAAACTATGGGTTTAAATTAATTAAGTTAACCTATCGAGATTCCTTATTTATATCATACTTTTCGCTGTTTTAAAAAAATTATACAAAGATATTCCAAGTGTAAGAGGCATTGTATTTTAGTCAATTATAGTTTTTTTTTTTTTTTTACAAAACGGTGATAAAGTACCTATGTATATCTTGGCACCACTCCGTACATTTAATCAGCCAAAACCCAAAAGAAACACACCCATAACTGTTTCTATTATCTGACATTGTGTGTGTGTGAGTGTGTGTGTGTGAGAGAGAGAGAGAGAGAGAGAGAGAGAGAGAGAGAGAGAGAGAGAGAGAGAGAGAGAGAGAGAGAGAGAGAGAATAGAAGACGCTGAGGGAAAAAGAGAAACTAACACCAGTTAAGTAATAGAAAAATAAAAAAAAATTAAAAAAAAAAATAGGCCTAGAAAGAAGTAGAATGTGTACAAAAGGTTGTAAATGTCTTCACTGGTAATAATTACATGTATTAATTTGTCTAATTTTACTACCGGTACATGTAACAACTTTTAACACGCCCGTGAGACCTACTTCTCATTTATTAGTTTCAAAGTAATGTGATATCACTGGAGATGAACACTGAAGCAATAACGTAAAATATACATGTAGTTCTAATTTATATTTTTTTTTCTTTCCTACAATATATCTTTTTTTTTTTTTTTTTTTTTTTTTAAATATTTTTCAGTGCTGGTCGCCTTGATACAAATTCGGTTTTCTTTTCTTTATGTAATATGCATTTAATTTTTGTTTTGTTTTATCAGAATAGTTTTTTATGACTTTATCAGTGGAGTGAAGTTTGAGACTGCGTCCTGTTTGGTTCTCTGATTCATAATATAGCTATAATTGCTCATAATATCACAGGGATTATAGGAATATGTGCCAAAATGCAAGTGATGTATCTTTGTAAAAGTGAAAAAGAGATCGCGCTATAGAATTTTGTTTTATCGTGTTAGAAATGTGACCAATTTGAAGCAGAAATAAGGCAATAAAAAAGTTTAGCGAAAATGACCAACGCGAAAATCGTTGTACAGTGGCAATATCTACATTGTTTGTAAGGCTCTTTTTAATGTTCCTTTTGTTTGCTTTTTTGGTGAAATACATGTCATCGCCTAGTCTTTTTTTCTTCTTGTGTTGACCTTCAACTATGATTTTCTATTATTTCGTATGAATTGGAAATATGTTTTTTATTCTTCTCAAACCAGGCTTTTACTAACAAATTTTTAAGTGGAATCTGCTCAAGGGGTCACACTTAAAAGTGCGTTATGTAAGTGTTGTTTTTTTATGTCATGTTAAAATAAACACTGACTGAACATTAACAGAAGGGGAGGGGGTGTCTCGGAAACAGTTATAAAAAGTCATAACTCCACTCAAAGTTATAGTTTACTTAAGCCGGTTCCACTGTATGAAGCCTGTGTAATATGACCAAAAACATATGACATCAATGACGTTGATATGAACTTGCCCCTGAATAAATGGCGGATTTGTTGCCGATAGCAATATGAAGAACAAAATGGAAGAGAAAAGTAAAGAGTGGAAAGCGGGTAATTTCGACATTTTGTTGGTTGTATGTTGGTTTTATTTATTTACACTAATTATAAATTAAAGTAAAATTAACAAATAAACATAAATTGGAGTGCAAGGGGGCCAATTTCAATAACGTTATTGTTATTTAGGCGTATTCGAATTTTCTATTTTTTTTTTTTTTTTTTTTTTGAGTGAGTGAAGTGATATTTTATCTAAACTGATGGTGAAAAATGTGCAGAAAATGTTTTACGTTATTCAGACATTATTATTATTATTATTATTATTATTATTATTATTATTATTATTATTATTGTCATTCACTTTCTTCTCCATCTTTTCATCATTCATCATTCACTTTCTTATTCATCATCATCATCATCATCTTGATATCATCATCATCATCATCATCATCATCATCTTCTTTTTCTTCTTCTTATAAATCTTGCCAATATTATTGTTAATACTCTCTCAATCACATACATACACTCATACTTCTTCAATATAACAATAAAGTAATTATATTTTGTCGAATATCTTTATTTAAGAAAACAACATTTATCAAAATAATTTGTTATAAAAATTCATACATATTAGAGAATAATTTTTCATTTCCATAAGCATAGATAGTCATATTACATGTTAAAAAAATCAAATTCAATAATGAAATTCAAATCTTACTTAGCAATGACAAAAATGGTTTCTGAAAACTGGACCATTAAGAGCAAAGTCATCCAAACTGCTCTATTCCTGTAGAAATAAAACCTGAAGCACTTGGCTTTCATGATTTTATTTTAGAAAACCGAGGCATGACAAATATAATGATAAAAGACTAGTAATAAACAAAGAAGAAAATTCAAACTACATAAGATGGTTTAATTTGCATTATCAATAATCTAAAATGAGTATAATGTATATTATTACAAAATGAACCGAAATGCGATCGACATTTCTTTCAAAAGAAGAATGAAGTACAAACTTAAATTTATAAGCAAATTAACTCCTGGCGGAGACCTTCATACAGAAACATACAAGCCACTTATTGGGGGCAGGGACAATGGGGGTGCCATTGAAAAATTGGGTACATTACAGACGTATTTGTGCACGGAAACCACACAGATCTGCCTTATTCTTTAATAAACAAAAAGTGTTAACCTAGCATGCTAGTAGCAAAAAAAGCCTATCGAAATACTCTATGGAAGAAAACATTTTCTCTGAGAGGAAAGACATGCTTGTTTTGAAATCTGGAATGGATTTACAAAGAATTTTTAATACAGTAACAGCAAGAAAACAAATAACAATTGATCAACAGAGCGTATTACAATTAATCGAACACTAACAATTTTCCAACACTTTTTTTTCAAATTACATGTAAAACATATAACAAAACACTTTTGGTCCACTATATTTTCTGTTTTCTATAATTCCTAGCCCTACCAACACTTTTGTTCAAAGGGAGTGAAAAATATGATTGAGAATTTTTACTTAAGTAATGCTAACCTTTAAACGTGCACAGTAATTTGAAAGGCGAAATCTAATTCCAAGGATGTACAAGCATCACTATGAATATTCTCTATGACTATTTGCAGTCTGTTACAAAAACAGAGTCATGGCAAGTGCGACTTACAAAATGAGACAAATTCACGCAAGCTTCGTGCAGGCGTCTAAGTCAGACTCAGATCTTTAAGTGTTTCCAAACATTATGATATCAATCAACAAGCGACACCGCTTTCCATTTTGCAAACAAAATGTAGAATGGGTGAAAATTTTCCAGAAGTTGGAAGAAAAATAGGGGAAAAGACAATGATGTATATCGATAAGGCATTCTGTCACTGACGAGGGATAGGCGCACAACGTGTTTTTGGTGTAATACATGTAGTAAAAAATTCTGATTTATTGTGGTCGCACATAACGTAATATTCACTGGCTCCAGACCATGCAAAAACATTTTGGCATACACAAAAATAGAAAGTAGAAAAATGACTTAACAATAACAGTAAGAATACATGTCACGTTCCCAAAGGCAACCAAAATGACAATGCTTACAAGTAGGCCTACAAAGTACATGTATTTAAAACAAGCAATCGATGTTTTCATGGACTTTATATGGGTCGATGTACACCGATTAATGAAAACAATTATTGACAGGTATGTATCAAAACAATGACAAAATTGGATATGACTCATCTGAGAAAACAATGTCATGATGACAGGAAAGACTTCTCAGGGTAGTGGAGTCATGAAAAGCAAGTAAGTTTGGATTGTAAATCCTTTAAAAAAAATTAAAGATTGCAGAGAGCAAGGTGTTCAAATAGGCATGAACACACGACCCATGTAAGACAGGGTGGATTCTATCTTTTTTTTTTGAATGGAACATTCACAAAGCAGTAAATCTTTCATAAAACTCTGGAATAAATCTCACGTAAGACATTCTAGGTCGAAAATATGGCGTCTCGTATTGTAATACATGTATCAATAAAAGGTTCTAGGTGAAATGATATTGCATGATACAAGTCGCGCACAGGTTTCGGCGTCTTAAAAAGTTTTGATTTAAAACTGCATTATGTACCTTTTGTCATAAACACCAGGTGGAAACAATGTGAACACATACATTTGTTAATGGTACATGAAATGTGTACATTTGCTAGAAAGTTTATAATGCATAAATAAAATGCGAGTTGAGAAAATATTCAGTGTATCTTGGAGACAATAAAATGCATAAAATCGATGATCAGCTGCCGTATTAATACATGTGGTAAAATTGCTGCTATTCTTAGTGGAAGTTATTTAAATGCATATTAAAAGACAGAAGTCTACCATACTTTTAATGAAAAATAATACTGTCTCGAGTTCTTATTCAGCGACTTTAAACAGAAATTGGCAGGACTTGGATTGAAAATTAACATTTTAAATGAGACGTGGGAAATTTGACTTTTTTTTAAAAGCACAGTTGTGTCACATCAAGTTTATACACAAGAATGGACCAAATAACAAAACATGTCGAATAAAAAGCCTCTCAAAGCTTTTTAAAATTGAATAATATATTATATTGCCGTTCAGAGAATGCAATAGCCGAGAGTGAAAAAGCGCAAAGCAAAGTTAATGAACATAAAACAGGAACACGCATTGTTTGGCTTTGCAAACATGCCTAATAAGTTCATTAAATTGCCAAAAACAATTTGCAAAAACAAAACGAAACAAAAAACAAAAAACAAAACAGAAAAAAGAAACAAAAAATCAAAACATAAATATTTACACAATATACATAATAATAATAATAATGATACATAGATCTTTGAAAGATCAAATATTTCAAAATAACAAAAAACAAACAAACATTCATTTGGTTGGTCTTCAATCACACTTCGCTGCATCCAACTGGTAAAAAGCCCTTACGATTTCTTACAAAGACGAAGAGGAAATAACAGTCATATTCTCCACATTGTCTGTAAAGTAATCACTTTTTATCCCATCCGAAGAAGGGGGGAGTTAAAAAAAGATAGACAAAAGGAATTTTTCACAGATAGTTCACAAGCCAATTTAAGTACATCGTACAATAGTGAAATAACAAGGGCTTTTGTATAATTCTTTAAATTAAAGAGAAATTAGAAGGCAGAATAAATAATATGGAGAGAGAAAGAGAGAGAGAGAGAGAGAGAGAGAGAGAGAGAGAGAGAGAGAGAGAGAGAGAGAGAGAGAGGTGTGCATGAGCAAACACAGTTTTTGACACTAGCTTGTTCCGCCAGCGAAATCTCCGACGTCCTTAATGACTGAGCATGTAAACTTTGTCTAACCCATACAACACCTTACCCTTAACCATATTTACGTCCACTTTGTTTATACCAAAGCTCCTGTTATTTTGAATTAAGACCACGTAAACTCCAATCCTCCTTTAAGGGCTGTCTAATTGTGAATCTACGTTCATCAATGTCTCGCCAAACCACTCAAAGGTGTCTGTTTCAATTACAGGCTAGTCGAATTAAGGTTCTGACTTAGGATAGCTTTCACTCTCGGAGAGCTGGTGTGCTTGAACTACGTGTGCAAATGTCCACCATTTCATAGGCATCGAAAGGAGAAGGAAGAATTTAGAATGAAGAGTAGATCCATAATCACAATCGATAGGCTATTCAAATGTTAGATCACACAAAAGCTTAGAGCACAACCATAAACTGAGAGTAGCACTCGCGTTCTCACTAACAGATTCCTCTTTTCTTATACACAGATGCTGCAATTAGTTTCAGATTTCAGAGGGAAAAGATTTAGTGCTTCTTTATACGTGTATCACCATTAATTTGGCTTTCTTTTAAACTCCGTAATAAGATATTTGATTCTAGAATGTCTAGATTACAAAAGCAGTACTATACGGCTAAATGATCTTTCGGAATGTAAACAAATCTTGATTAAAAAAAATAGTAGCATATATTTTGTATCTATATAATCTGTCGCTAAAGAATTAAATAAAAATATAATAAATAAAACAGAAATGATTTTAAATCACAAAAAGGATTTTGATGAACATAATTTAAAATAAATATTTTGCTTCTCTTTCTTCACTGCACCATAGTCTAGTCGACAATGGTGATCAACCACTAGCCAGTGTTGAAAAACAAATAGAACGGAAAGAGAGCAAAAGGGACTTAATCCAATACACTAAGAGATACACTCTTGTGTTTTATAGACTTGAGCCCCTTTCTATTTTGTCGGTTTGCTCTTCAACTTTGAAAATACAGTATCCTTTTTCGCACAAACATATACCTAGGTCTACATGTATCCGAAGAAAAAGATACTGCCTTTACAAGTGAAAAGAGAAACCATCACCATCAGCACAGCACTTTCTTAAAGTGGTGAGATGGCCTCCAACCAAGAGAGGACCACCCTGCCACACCATCACAAAGGAAAACAACACATCTCAAATAATCATGTTGTTATTAAAATAACTTATGATAAATTTCGCAACTCTCTGCACGGAACATTGATATTATCCATACATCTTCGTTGAAATGGGATCATTTTTAACTCTGAACTGGGTCCCAGCCACGATCAATCAATTTTTGTTCGTTAGTTTTTTTAACTCGAGTCCTAAATTTTAGGATGGAGTGTTTGGAGAGAGGGGTTGGAGAGGGAGAGGAGAATAAGGGTTTAGAAAGAGCAACGTTATTTTGTTGATTTTTTTTTTGCCCCAGCCCCCATGTCGGTAATCCATTACATCGTTATTGATTTTTCTCTTTCCTGCCCTGTGTTTACAAAGGTTTCTAATTTTTAGTCGTCAATAGCATTTAGACAATACCGGTATTTGCAGCAATACAAATAAATCGAAAGCATTATTATATTTGCCGTTCTGAAACTAATGATAACATGCACTTTTCTTAGAAATTGATTCGATTGCCGATTATTGTAAGATGGAAAGGGTAATTTAAGAGAAAAAAAAACAGTACAAAGAAGGAAAAAAGGTTAGGGTGAAAGAAGAGGACAGAAAACGCATTAAGAGATTGTCATCAAAACATGCGGCATTAAGCAATGTTAAACAAATCAACATATCTACATGAAATAAAAAATATTGTACTGAATATGATCAATCGTAAATTGAAGAAAGGAATGTTGAAAAGGAAAACCGATACAATCATAGTATAATGTCATCAATTAAAAAAGTATATTCATATTGCCAAGGCGTTAAGACGGTAACTTTTAGCTTTGGAATAAGGCCTATGTACAAGATCCAGTTGCATCCATGTGTTGTTATAAAAAGACTGAAATCAACCAGATGTAAAATGCTAATAAATGCTTCACGGAAAGCTTAGTAAGCTTTGATCCCTTACAATAAATGCCTGAGTTTTTTTTGGGGGAAAACAAGTTGTGTATATATATAAGTGTCAATTATGCTGCTTTATTTGTGGTAAACAATAAATGTTTTGAGTGAACACACATTAAGTGATAATGAAAGGACGGACACCTCATTGTATTGGCCGGATTGTTAACTGAAGGGTGGTCGCTTGACTACAAAGCTTTCAAGAAAAATGGACAAAAGGCTACTCGTAATAACCAGTTGCCTGGTAAATGTGGGTGAAATGTAAGCGAAAAAATGAAGACTGTCAACGATTCACTGCTCATAGAAGTACTGTAAGTGTATTGTGAAAATGGTCGAATTATTCTGCATTGTTGACTACAACAGTTACAAAACTAAATCCCCAGAGACATTCATAAACTTATACTAATATGACTAAATCCGCCCATTCTTGACACCAATTTAAGATTATATTTTAAGGGTCCCAATGCTACATCTCTGTCTTGCCGGTACAATATCTCATGTCTTTAAGTTCATTCATGTCTAAAGCCTCAACGGAGCCGGGAACTTGGCCCAGAACCGAAAGGCAGGTAAACATCCTGGGACTGTGATCGGGGCCAGAGCCCCAAATCAGATCTAGGACAGACGGACCAGCTACATGTGTATTTGGGTCAAGAAACACTGGCGAACCAGGGAATACCAGAACTAGTGAATGGTGCCTGCCAGAAACTGGGCCAAGGTGGCAGCTGCTGTGCGAACTAAATTCGCCGGCTTAGAATTTTAGCTTCTACTTTAACTAGATAATTATTTTGTGTAAGGGGCAAGAGTGGGAGGAACATTAACTTCAGTACAGTTTACAGAAAGTGGGGTACCGATTGGCGCTAAATATGAATGGGGAAGTTGCAGTGTTGATGAATGCCAAGCATTTACTCATTAACTTTTAATTTAAGTTTTCAACATTTAAGAATTATGTATAGAGGGGAAACAGACTAGATCTAGCAGTTAGAAAAACGACCTGTGTATAGATATAACTAAAAAAAAAATGATAATAAAACTTAAATACTACCTAAAAATATATCTTACAAAATACACATATACATGCATAATGAAATCCCAATCGAATCTTACAAAATCAATGATGGAAAAAGTAAAAGAGCATCATATACATGAATTACACTTTTCCTTAAACCTTAAATAAAAAGTAATCTGAATCTGATGAGACCTACCAAATTACCAGTAGGCAACTCTGTGATGGGCTAAACCGTGGCTGGACCGTCCAGGCTCTCGTACTGGCTCGAGCCGCCGATGAATGTCATGATGTCTGTTAGTAGATTGTCATTGTTGTAGGAGGTCAAGCCGGCATCCAACACCTCGTCTACCACGTCGGCAGACAGCATGGGCAGCTGGTGGATAGAGTCCAGGTCTATGGCAGAGTGCAAGGGCATGTACTCTGGTTCCGATTTGATGAACGATGGGCTGAAATGGTCAGCTTCAGTCTTTACACTGAGAGTCCACTGCGGCGAGAGGGGCTCTTGTTTCACAGTAGCGGCCCCTTGCAGCATGAGAGCGTCCTGTTTGAGGGCGTAATTGTCGTTGTGGAGCAGCAGGGACTCTCGCAGGGTCATGGTGTTGTTCTGGAGCAGGAGCGGTTCGGATTTCAAAAAAACATTTCCGCCACGAAGCAAGAGAGATTCATTTTTCACAGTAATGTTGTTGTTATTCAACAGCGCGTTATTGTTGTTAAGAATAATGTTATTATTGTTTTCGTTGATCCTCCCATTGATGGTGATGATGTTGCCGTTTGATCCAGACGAGTTTTTATAGATGGAACCGACAGGAAACACCAACTGGTTCCCGCTGCTCGTGGTACTGACGATGATGTTGTTGTTGGAGGTGGAGGCAAGCTGCTCCATGAGCATTGGTACACGACTGGATGAAGACAGGGGGAAGTCGAAGCAAGGCTGGCCCTGGGATGTACTGGCCACCACGCCTAGAGCAGACTCGTTCGGAGTGACCGGAGTCACGGGCGTGAGCGGCGAGTTGCCCGGGGTGTCGAAGACAGTGGAGCGGTTTGCGGTGTCCGCGAGGTCTATCGTAGTCGGGGGCACGGTCTGCTGGACCTCGATGGGTCTCAGGCAGAGGCGCTTGGCCAAGGGGCTGGGGGAGGAGGCCCGGTCCGAGCTGTGCAGGCTGCTCAGGTCAGCCAGGTTGATGGCGGTGCAGCGACTGCCCTGGGACAGGGACACGTCCCGCCGCATGCCTGGGTCGATCTTCACGTTCATCTTGGACTGGAGCTTGCGCTGCAGGGCGGGGTCCAGGCTAGCCCGGGTCTCGCCGATGTTGATGTTGATGTTGTTGTTGAGGGAAGGCTGGCGAGCTTGCTGCTGCAACTTCTGTTGTTGAGACTCCAGTTGTTGTTGTTGTTGTTGTTGTTGTTGTTGCTGGGCCTGATTTTGTTTAGATGACGAAGATTTCCTTTTCCTGCTGGGCTTTTCCTTTGGTCCCGATTCTGGCTTTTCTTCGGTCTTCTTTGGGGCCTTCTTCCTGGGTCGGTACTTGTATTCAGGGAACTCGTGCGCGTGAAAGGCAGTCAGCTTTACCTTCTCTCTTTCGTAAACATCCTTCTCTTCATCTGTAAATTTCCTCCACCATACTCCAAGCTTCTTGCTGATAGTTGCATTGTGAAGTTGGGGGCATATGTGAGAAATTAACGATCTGCACTGTTTAGACCAAATCATGAAAGCGTTCATTGGTCGTTTAGGATTTACGTGTCCATCGGAATCGCGCTTCTTCTCTTTTTTACAAGAACTTGCACTGGTATAAGGTTTGTGAAGCTCTTCGCATTTGACATAGTTCCAGGGTAAAGGGGTTTTGATGTATCTTACAAATTCAATGAGATAGTCCACCTTTTGTTCAGGATCTTCTACTTTATCTATTTGTGACAAAAATTCCGGTGAATATTTCTTACATTTGCTTCGTTCATACAGAATGTTGCATTTCTCTATCAAAGAATAGCTACGCTCAGAGTCGAATATCTCGTGGTCTTTTATTCGCTGTTGGATAAGATGTTTGTCCATATCCAAAAGATCGTCATCGAGTGTGGTCAAGGCAGGGCTAATACTGGCACTCCGATCTGCCATGGCGCTATATATGTCACTTTGGTCATCTTCCATGAAGGACGGGGACATGTTTGTGGCGGAACTAAAGTTATCAGCATCCACCAGGGAAGGCGATACGCTGGCTGGAGCGGTCGTGTGGCGAAACATACCCATGTGCATGTCTTCGTGTTTGAGCTCTAGAGACACAGGGCTGTCCAAACTAACTTCTAGATCCTGTGGCAAGGTGTCCAGGGTCTTACCGTTATAAGGGAATATGTCCTCTAACTCCACGGGCTCGACGAAACCGACAGTAGGCATCATCATCTGCATAATATCCGAACTGAAATCCATGATGAAGTCTAGAAGCGAAGACTGAAAAGGTGACTAATAGTCCGAGATGGGGAACACCATGTTATGATTCACAAAGTTCGGTGAGTAACACCTTTCACAGTTTATAAACTACGTTCGATCACGATATACATCTAAAATCGGAGTCACTAAGTTCTCTAAGTTAAGACTCAATTTCACAAATTCACGATAAGGCGAAGTTCTCTCCACTCGAAGCTAAGACGTTTACTGATGCTGTTTTTAAGTCAAGTTCTAGGAGAAACTAAGAATTTAGAGTGAAAAGAAGGTAATCCAAGTGTTTTGCTTTGCCACATGCGTTTACGCGTTTTATACCCTTCCCGGCAGAGCAAGACGAGGGCAGTAGGCGGGGCTTAGGTTCGCGGCGTACGATTGGTTCCTGGTTGGCGAGAGACACGCGCGCGCACGACTGGGGCTCTATCAGGGAGAGATTTTGCCTCTCGCGCCACGCTGCGCCATCTCTGACTCTCTCATTCTACCACCCATCCCTCTCTCTCTCTATTTCGTGCACATGCAATACTTTCACATCATAAAAACGGGGAATACTTTAAGCGGAAAAAAAATATTAAAATTTCGTCCAAACATCCCTGTCAGTACCCCAAGTGGCCTCACTCTCCACCTCTCTCTTCCCCGCTCACAGATCTACAACTCGCCGCCCCGTCCAGTCAACAGCTGACCAACTAGGCCAAGTCGGTCAGGGGCTTGACCGGCTAGTGACCAGCCGCTGTGTGGCCCAGTTATCTACAGCGATGCTTATTGGGCAGTAAATGGTCCGTGACACCACCCCCTTCCCCATCGCCCCCCACACCACAGTCAAGTGTACTAGACTGCCCCCCTCTCCCCCCCTTCCCGAGCTCTTCCCTATTCTCACGACCGTGTCTAAAAGCTCGCTTGGCCCCTTCCCCCATCATCCACCCTTTTTAACCCTTTCCACCCCTCTCCTCGCCGCTCGCCATGCGTATCCGTGATTTGTTCTCTCAGCAATCCCTCCATCACAATCTCTCTCTTTCTCTCTCTCTCTCTCTCACCCACTCTCTCTCTCTCTCTCACTATTCCCATAGACCAGGAAACATTTTCTATATTCACATCTAACGTATCTAAATAGTTATGACGCTTTTAACCGCTTTAGATATTAATTTCAATGCTTTACTATTAATTTGTCTTTCGGTGGATATAGTACTAATGATACTTATAAATGTACAATATAGGCCTACAATAAATAGCATATGAGAATCAAACAATCAATAACATTAAGTTAAGTGCAATCATGGTGTGTGGCTGTTCTTACTTAAAAAGAAAATGGACACATGGACAAAACCACACACGCACACACACACACACAAACACACAAAGGAAACAAACAACACATTTTAAAGATATGTCGATTTCCTTATATTATTTTGTGCAAATTTATATAATCTGATTTCGTCAATATGATACCCATTTATGAGACTCAGTTGGAGGCGTTAAAGAAATGTGATTTCTGCAAAAGATTGTTTATTGTATAATAATTATAAAGAAATGTAATTGTCAGTTATAATTCGAATTTTCTTGGATGTAGACTAAATAAAATCAGAAAATTACAAAGGCTTTTTTTAACTGTAAAATGAGTTTCAGAAGACCTGCTGGGATATATTACAATCTAATTTTGCCCAACCAGAGAAATAATGTAACTTTAATTCCCTGTCTAAACTGGTTTGGGGGATATTATAATGAGAGAAAATCATACGTAATTGTGATTTATAAAAGGTCTATGGAACATACGCGTCATTCTGGATGCACACCACCCAGTTTTTATTTTTTATTTTTCCCCATACTTCAGTTAACAATCTTAAAAATAATCACACGACCGTTAAAAATGATTATATCTATTTATGCCCTTGCTTTCTCGGACAATCTTGGTTTATTTCCCCCCCTTGCCCTAGTTGTTTAAAAAGTACGCGATGAAAATTAATGCTTTTCGTGCACATGCAATACTTTCACATCACCCATGTCCATAAACACGGAGAATACTTTAAGCGGAAAAAAAGTATTAATATTTGGTCCATCCATCCCTGTCAGTAACCCCTTCCCCCCTCATCCACCCCTTTTTAACCCTTTCCACCCCTCTCCTCGTCGCTCTCCATGCGTATCCGTGATTTGTTCTCTGAGTAACCTCCAACACAATATCTCTCTCTCTAGCAATATCTCTCTTTCTCTCTCTCTCTCTCTCTCTCTCTCTCTCTCTCTATCTATCTCTCTCTCTCTCTTTGCCTTTGAGAATCTAGTGGGAGAACACCTCACTTCTCTCCATCTTTCTATCGCTGTCTTGCTTTTTCTCTCTCCTCTTTTCCCTGTATCCTTTCCTCTCTCTCTCTCCTCTTTTCCCTGTATCCTTTCCTCTCTCTCTCTCCTCTTTTCCCTGTATCCTTTCCCCTCTCTCTCTCTCTCTCTCTCTACTCCCCCCTCCCCCATCCTATTTCCATCTCTTCTTTTCCTCTCGCCTCTCTCCCTCCCTCTCTCTCCCTTCTCCCTCTCACCCCTCCTCCTAGAGACCCATCTATGTCCAACTGGGCCCAGAGACTCGGAGAGACCCAGGTGGTTCAAGCTCCATCCCCCCTCGGGTGTCGGCGTCTCACCTCTGGGTCTGTTGACTGACACGCCTGGGAGACCAGTCAACATGTCTGGCCAGGCGCGCCTCTTACCTCACACCACGTAACGCTGACCCAGTGCCCAGACGCGCTGGCCGCCCTTGCAATTAGAGCTCTTCACCGCGCGGAGGTGAAACACGTTCCCACGGCGGGAAGCCAAAAAAGTTGACCATCATGCAAAACTCAATTTTGATGGTGTAGTAGATCTATACCTATAAACAATCTTTGATTTACGATCTATGCATAGATATAATTATTATAACTGTATATATCTATGCTCTCATGCAAAACTCAATTTTGATGGTGTAGTAGATCTATACCATAGATTTATACATCTGTGATCTATACCTATACAAAATCCTTGCTTTCCGTGATGTTTAAACGATTTCAGAATTCTTTTTTTTTTATTAGGACGAAAGAAAAAACAAAACAAAACAAAAAACAAACAAACTGGTTACTGATCAGATGAAAGAAAAATGTGCATATACTTTTTTAATAACACAAATTGCCGTGGTTATCATTATTTTTTTAACACAAGTTATGCTAAGGAAAAGGTAAATAGAAAGAGGGAGAGTGTGGCAAAGAGGAAACATGTAGAAAATGAAAAACGCATTAAGATCGGTTGTACATGTATTACCAATACATGTAATACAATGCATTTTAATAGAGAAACAAACATGACATTCCAAAATCGACTGCATGTAATAGTAATAGTAGTAGTAGTAGTAGTAGTAGTAGTAGTAGTAGTAGTAGTAGTAGTAGTAGTAGTAGTAGTAGTAGTAGTAGTAGTAGTAGTAGTAGTAGTAGTAGTAGTAGTAGGAGCAGTTTTTATGTAATATCGAAATATGATAATAAAGGCGTCGAATATCTGCATCACAATGCCCAATAATATTTAAATAAATGCGATTTATTTATTAAAAAGTGTACATGATTCTATAATGATTAATAAGTGTCAAAATTTGAAATACAAAAAGGAATAAATGTCACACGAACAACCCGCATAGGAGTTAAATTATGTGAGCGACATGCGCAAACTTATTCAAAGTTTTGGTGACATTTCTATCTCAACAAATCTTTTATCCTAGTACTCCAACTATTGCGCATAAGGATGTTTTGGGCTGCGCATGGGCACTGGCGTTGAGTAGCCAACAGCCGTTGGTGTTTGAAAGAACCCATCTAACCGCAACTTGCAAAAAATAATTAAAATTAAAATTAGTCAATTTTCAAGGCAGGCTCTATTGAAAAGGGTAAATGGGAAATAGGGGTGGCGGGGCCGAAATAAAAAAAAGATATGGAAATGGGGAAAAAGAGGAGGAAGGGAGGAGGAGTAGATACCAAGAAGAACACTTATGTGTCATTCATACCATATATACTTATAAATGTAATTGCAGCAATGTTTTTAAAAAGCCATCACATGACTATATGGATCTTTTTTATTCTTTAAATCATGAGACTGACTGAAAAACCAACGTAACGGGAATGGCTTGTATTTGAAGGAAAAATAAGAACAGTGTATGCTTATTATAAAAGCATCGTATAATCTATATGTTATAGTATTATAGTTTGAAAATCATGTAAGGTCGGTCTGCCAAACAACTTTCGAATTCTTTCTCTCTCTCTCTCTCTCTCTCTCTCTCTCTTTCTCTCTCTCCCTCTCTCGCTCTTCGGACTCGCTTTGCGATAAATGGGCTTATAGCGCAAACGAAGACGATAAGTAAGGAAAGCGGCACTTTCATCCAATCAACTCTCTATCCTCGAATTAGGAAGCCAATGAATGATTATTAAAAAACAACAACAAAACAACACTCATGTTTAAGGGCCGTATTTATGTTACCATCTTCTTCGTAGTGCCTGTGTTATCTTGCTACAAGTTGTGCCAGAGGGGGTGAAATAGTTGTAAAATATACCAAACGTCTAAATCCACTGTTAATTTTACTACTGTTACTCACCCAGAGAAACCTTTCTGGGCGAGTCTTCTTGTGTTTTTCAGTGCGGCTTTAAGAGTTCTGTCCTGCGCCCTTCCTCATTCTTCCCGTTTGTTTTTTGTTTGGTTAGTTTTGATTTGTCACGGCTAATGGCTGAGACGCGTCGATCTAGTCAATCGATTAAATGGGAGAAAAAGCAGAGGCAGGGTGGTGAGGGTAAAAGAGATAGGGAGAGAGAGAATGAGACAGTCAGACATATAGACAGAGAGAGAGAGAGGGAGAGAAATAGACAGAGACAGACAGAAAGACGGAAAATGAGGAAGAGACAGAGTAGAAGAGAGATAGATTGATATAGTTAGAGAGAGAGAGTGGAGAGAGAAATGCGACGGGGATAGAGAGAGCGGAAGATATAGACAGACATGCAGACCAGAGACGGGGCAGGGATAGAGCGGCGGAGAGAGGGAGAGAGAGAGAGAGAGAGAGAGAGAGAGAGAGAGAAGAGAGAGAGAGAAAGAGAGAGAGAAGGGAGAGAGAGAGAAATACGAGAGAGAGAGAGAGAGAGAGAAAGAGGGAGAGAGAGAGAGAGGAGAGAGAGAGTTTAGAGAGAGTGGGGGAGATAGGCATATAATAATAATAATTATATGCGTGTGTGTGCAATGTGACACAAGAGCTTCCAAGGAGATAGATGGATGAAAGAAGCAGAGACAGACAGGGATGGTCATTAGGCTTTCACAGATTTGGCTCATTCAGAAAGGACTGACAGCTACGCGTGCCGGATCCGGAAACCAAGCATCGCTACAGAAGCACTATCTCTCAACCACAGAGCCAAGGTACGTGTACGTGTTATTACCCCAGGGACAAATCATTCCTGACAATGGCTCAGTTGGAAGTACTCTTCAGTAAAGAGCAGGAGGTCCGCGGTTTAAACTACATCTGATACCTCCGTTTCTCTGTTGATGCCTAGAGGATTTATTATAGCTAACCAAACACAACTTTTTTCTTTGGCGTATGAACCCATTAAGAGACTCTGGGGGAAGTTTAAAATTGTGAATTCCGTTTCATCTCATTTAGTCGTTGCAGCTCACTTCGGTGATGTACAAAAGTGTCATGTATAAAACTCATCCGGCATATAATAGTTAACTGTTGTCTATATACAGCTAGCTCACACGATAGATAGATAGATAGATAGATAGATAGATAGATAGATAGATAGATAGATAGATAGATAGATAGATAGATAGATAGATAGATAGATAGATAGATAGATAGATAGATAGATAGATAGATAGATAGATAGA
>RQTK01000333.1:92284-117240 GCA_003991915.1 Elysia chlorotica
TCTCTCTCTCTCTCTCTCTCTCTCTCTCTCTCTCTCTCTCTCTCTCTCTCTCTCTCTCTCTGTCCTCTCTCTCTATTTGTCTTTTTTCCGCCGTATACCTTCCTATTTTTTCCACCCCTCTTGCTCTCCTCCTCAATTCAAACACTCTCTCTCTCTCTCTCTCTCTCTCTCTCTCTATCCTTGCAATTCAACCCTATCCATTTCTGTTCCCGGAGAGACATGACATCACACAGGGGCAGGTGTTTCGGAGGGGGAGCAGGGCCTGGGGGTGGAGTGGGGACAAGGGGTGGGGGGCGTTAAATCAATCGGATCTCAGTTGTACTGTATCACAGAAAACAGCTTCAAGTGGAGGGGGCTCAAAGACTAGAGGCTTCAGAAGAGAGGAAAATGAGGGAAGGGGGAGGGTGCTTTGAAACAGAGGGTTGCAACTCATAAATGTGTGCGGTTTTTTTTTCTTTTTCAATTTTCATTCTTTCGTGTTTTGTTTTGGTTTTTATCTTGAATAGGGGGAGGAGGAGGACGGAGGGAAAGCTGAGGCAGGCACGCGCCGAGAAACACAGCTGTCTCTCACGGCAGCCAATCAACGTCGAGGGAGTTTGGGGCCGCTAACCTCTTTAGGCTCGCTACAGCAGACAGAATTACAATAGGACTTGGAGACACACTCTGCCCCCTCCCTGTCCTCCCCCTCCCTCTTCCCCGACTGTCTCCACACACACACACACACACACACACACACACAAACACGCACACACACACACACACACACACATTAACGCCCCAGATGATGAATATTCAGTTTATTTTGAGGACGGTACAGATTGAATGGCCCGCTCGAGGTCAAAGTGGTTCTAGGAGTGACCAGGCGAGAAAGTGAGTGCCTGAGACTGACACCACCTCACGCTTACAGCGGAAAATATCGCACAGACTTGCTTCAACTGTTTAGACGCCATTGGCTTTGCATTCCTTTGTTTCAGTTTGTCAATTAAAAACATCACGGATGCTTAGCGGTGCAAAGGTTCCAGTCAAGAAAATGTTTTTTTTTTCTAAACGCGCATATTTGCTAATGTTCTCTACAAAAAGGGCTTTGGAATCTTGGAACTCAGTTTATCGTTAAACAGATTTTGAGTCTTTCAGGCAAGGGATGCGACTCGTTGTGGACTAGTTTATTTCTTACTGTACAACTCAGTGTGGAAGTCAGAGAATGTTTTCAGATTGCCCACCTCTCGAGCTCTGGTTTCAGCTTGAGCTCTGTCTGCAGCGTTATTAAACCGGCACCAAGGTAGAGACATTATTATTATTATTATTATTATTATTATTATCATAACTAGGAAGGAGGTTTTTTACCCAATTTTTTCTAACTACGTTATAATTATATCCTTTTAAATAATATAAATGAACATATCATTTCTTTGCTTGCATTAAATCCTCCACCTTGTTAAATAAACAACTAATCTTTTGAAGTTGTTAATCCAAATAACGCGTTGCTTCTGTATGCATAATCTGATAAGAAAATGTTATTTTAGAACATGGAAACCCCCGAAAGTTTCAGATTGCTACGCCTCATCATAGACTAAAAATAAATGAAAAGTTGCAATTTAAGATTGTTGGTGCTTGATCAAGAACTTTTAGTGAAATATAACGAAGCCATAGAAATATAATAGTCAAGTGTCTATACGTGGTTGCTTTCCATTACAGTAAAATGAGTAGTTTACTTTCCATCACGCGAATTAATCAATGCTACTGGGCGATAGCATTGGAATAACACTTTGTATGGACTCTCAATCTCTTCCCTCTCTCTCTCTCTCTCTCTCTCTCTCTCTCTCTCTCTCTCTCGCTCTCTCTCTCCCTTTAGCTCTCTATCCTCAGGATAGTCTGCCCCTTGAGAAGGCATCTTAAGGGCAAGTGCTTTCAGTGTGAGAGACTGGCCAATGAAAACGCGCACGCGAATCCAAGCAGCCAATGGAAACTCTTCAAGAGCAGATGGGACCGTGTACTTGCCACACGACCCCACAGATTATGTCTGGGTCTCCCTCCACTCTGCCACCGGCCTCCCCCCTCCACAGCCTCTGTCAACCAAGCAGCGGGGGGAAAAGCTCTAGAACAGACGCAAAGACAGGGAGAAAAAATAATGACGAAAGAACAGGCAGATTAAATTTGTTTTTAGAAATTTGTCCTGAAAAGCCCTTTTGGACTTCCCTCTCTCTCCCTCTCCCCCTCCCCCTCTGCTGCATTCCCTTTTGTCCTCTCTTTCCCCTCTCTATTATTCTGTACAGCAAATTCGCCCTCTAACCCCTCTTTCTAAATCTTGTTATCACGCCCTCCCCTCACCAACAATGTTCCCCTCCCAGTGTGTGCATGCAGGCGAGTGCACTGTTGTTTCCTCCAGGTCTATCTTGGCAGCCCTCGGCGACCACTGTGTGCACTTGTCCTCAGCTGGCCCCTGTCTCGGCGTGAGGGTACATGTGCCACCTTCTGTTCACCCAGACCGGGGCACGGATGCTGTGACTTATGGCCAGGAGATGCATGAGACCTGACCCTGGTACAATGTATAAAATAGTGTATCTTCGGTATTTCATGCTACAAAAACCAAAAGCTTATACAAGGATTTGGAATCGGACTGTTCTGAATGTAATACTCTTGTGGACAAAAGATGCAAGGCATCACTTCTGCTCACTGCACACTGCATCCTCTGACTTCCATGCAACTTGAACCTAAAGTGTATGGAAGGAAATGGAAACGAAGTTTGAACGCCGGGCATCTGATCGTGGTACATAGAAGTATCCTCTGAATTTAATGTGACTTATGGGCAGACGACGCAGGGCGTCACTCTTATACATAGTTGTATCATTTGAATTTCATGCAACTTTAACTTAAAACTTATAGTGGGAAACGGAATTTGAACGCCGTCATCTAAACATTGTAAACGTACGATGCATCCTCCGAATTTCACGCAACAGCTTAATCTTAATGCATATACAGGGAAGTTAAAACGGAATTTCACCATGGTGCATCTGATTAGTACACATATCCTCTGTATTGCATGCAAATAAATCTTAAAGCCTATAGTTAGGGGGAAACGGTTGTACAATCAGTGCATGAGGTTGAGAGTGGTAGCTCCGCTGTTCGAATCATAGTTAGTGTCGCTGTTTCTGTATAATAATCTTTGGGAAACACAGGAGACATTGGAGGGGACGTAAATGGAATTCTACATTACTTAGTCTCATGTCAAGCATAAACTTATGAGGCTTCAAACTCAAGCATCTAATCCGAAAAGTAAATTATGAAGATAAAAAAATTACTATTTCTCTTAAAAAATAGTTTCGTCAATCATCTGAAGTGGGCATTATTTTTCACTTACTAAAGACTAAGTAGAACTAATTTTTGCGGAATAAGGATGTCAAGCGTATATGTGAGCAGAGCAGACCCAAAGTCCTGTGAATAAAAAAAACACACCCAAACACACCAAATTAAACTGCCTGCTCATCCATCCCCTCCTACCCCTGAGTTCTCTGGCCCGTTGATTTATGCCTGCTCAACTCCAGACAAATGAAACTTTTTATTTGGAGCGAGCAAATCCCATGGGGGGTGGGGGGATGCTTTACCCCTTCACTGCTGGTAGAGAAAAGGGAAAATTCTAAAAAGAGTGCTGGTATTATATTTGTGTACGTGTGTGTGTGTGTGTGTGAGTGAGTGTATATGTGTGCACCTAGTAGCGTCCATTGCACAGACTCCAGCAGAATCGCGCACTTTAACGCCTGCGTGAGTGTGCACGGTTGCATTTTGAAGTTCTGATTCTATAATATTTTCTCCTTGTTCCACCCCCCCCCCTTTTTTTTTTCTTCCAACATTGCAGCTTTCGCGCTTTCCCCCTTTCTAATTTCGCTTTTTTTCCCCTTCTGATGAACGTTTTCTATTCATTATCGCTTTTTAATGCGTAACGCAATTAAAAACCGTTGCCACTGCTCAAATTCAAAACGAGGCTGGGTATGCAGCGAAGCGCAAACTTCTAACTGAAGGACCTTGCTGCGATGGCTGACGCAAAGTTACAGCCCCGCGAAATATTGGCTCACACTGTTAGCCTACAACAGTTTTTGAATTACGCATTTTTTCTCCTCTGAGTGAATACTTGCAACAAATAAAACAAATAATAAAAAAAGGAAAAGAAAGAAAAGGAAAACAAGTAGCGCACAGCAACGGTAGTTAATGTTTGCGAAGGGAAAAAAATGGGGAGAGGAGGGAGTGAGACATCAATGTCAACGACTCAACTTAGCGCACAGCAACGGTAGTTAATGTTTGCGAAGGGAAAAAAATGGGGAGAGGAGGGAGTGAGACATCAATGTCAACGACTCAACTTAAAGAATTCAAATTTCATAATTTCAGGTTTGAGTGCATTTTTTTTTGGCGTGGTTTAGTACTCCACACAAGTACCTGCTTTGTGACACAAGTTGCTGCTCTGATTAGCCGAGTCCAAAGTCAGAGGTCTAGCTCTACTTGCAGGTGTTCCGCTCTCACAATACCATCGACATTTGAAAATAAATACTGTCATGGTTGGTACAGGTTTTGAAAAAAAAACCCACATTTTTTTCTACTAGAGAATCATTTTTTAAAACTTCCAATTGTTATCATGACGCGACTGTAACTGCAGAGATGACACGCTCACTTTGTTCTTGTAAATGTGAGATTTATGGGGAATTTGAATTTTTTGTTTTTTTAGATGAAAATGAACTTTTTCTTTTATTATCACTCAACATGAAATAATAATATTTTAATTAAATGTTTCTAAGTGTATAAAACATTCAGAAAAATGTTTCAAAACTTTCATTAACCATTTTTTTTACGAAGATGACCCCAAAATCAAAATTTGTAGTAAACAGTTAAATTAAAACATACTAATCGAGATGTTTTTAATTTGAGTCTGAAAGAATATCGCACTGACCACAAATTAGTTTGTTTTATTTTCTATATGTATGTGTGTGTGTTTAATTTCTTATGCGTAATTATAACGTAGCAATTTATTTTACCAAGTCACAATCTATATGAGGCAATCGTAAATTGTAAAATAATATTGAATGGCATTTCTCAATTTTTGTCTAGGTTTAACTCAATGAAGTTCTTCTAATATTGTAATTGCATCTACCTACTATAATATTTGGTACCCAGCCATATTATAAATATAACCATTTCCTATGATAAAATTTTATGATAGTTAAATGGATATAATATGATAATACTCTGATATAATTATGTAGGGATGCTGATCCCAATACATATTATGTCTTTCTGTTAAAGATTGATTTCAGTTTATCCGTTTTTTTTTAAAGGATAAAGCATTTAAAAGAGAATGTTGTTCAGATACTAAGATATCCGGTACTGTGTTAATGAGTACGGCAAATGTTAATCTGGTTCTTGTACATGTAGTCACATTCAGATCTTGATTAATACACCCAATTAAAAAAAATACCCCTTTACCAAAATTATCAAAATTCTTTCGACTGGTTTTGAGAAATATCGTATAATTATGACATCTATGAAATTTGAACAAAGCCTAACGGAATCTCTATTTTTGGCAACCATAGACGAATATGGAACAGAAAGACGTTCATAGCACATTGCAGGTCTAATCTTAGAGGAGCTAAAATATTCGGCTCGTGTCACTATCCAAGAATACTCGGTATGCAAACATCGTTAACTTGGACACGGTGTGGACACCAAGGTGCCAGAGGTGATAGAGTAGTATTCAGATTTAATAAGTGAGATTACATTCAGCGAAAACAAGAGGATACGTCAAATAGCACCACGGCTACCTTTGTCAAGAGACTTGACAGGGCAGGTGACTGCGGGAATTATGGCCAGGCAAACACGCAATCGGAGAGATCCAGGTGACTGCGGGAATTATGGCCAGGCAAACACGCAATCGGAGAGATCCAGAAGGCCGTTAGTGGTCTGGAACTTGTTTTGGTTGGCGAGGAACAAAGACGGAGAGAAAACGGTGGGGGATATTGAGAAATAGTAACAACAGTAATGAAGCAGAACATCAAGTGGTAGCTGTCCTCTGTAACTATCGAATACCATTTACGTTCAGCGCGAATCATTTAACCTTAAAGACTTCTATAATAACAAAGGTATAGGAGCAAACAAACCACGGACCAAACGAGCGACTTATGAGCTATTGACCAAGACCACCCAGGAATGTCAATTATTGCCCTGGAGTGGAATGGAGTGCTGGAGTCGCGCGCCAGATGCCCTGTCCGCAGACCTCTACTTCAAACACACGCTCTCTAAATTATTGGCCTCTTCAGAAGGGGGGACGACTGGGTCATAGCGGTCTCAGTGTTAATTCCACATGGCTGTTACGGCATCATAGAAGGGACACCCTATTGAGTCCTGTCCACCTAATTGTATGTTATGAGACAGCCCAGCCGGCCGTTAGGACCTCCGATGTTATCCCTGTCCCCCCTCCCGCAACGTTCTGTTACTTTATACTTGATACATGTACTCCCTCTTCCTGCCTCCTAATAGAGTACTTGCGATAATATGATATATAGAGAAGAAAACTACAGGTATGGATAGAGATCTGCACTGTCGTCGAATCATAGCTCTATCCTAAACTTACGGAGCCAATGAGCGTCCAGGCCCAACGGGCGTGATTATGCATTTCGCTATCGTCGTGGACATCGTAAAACACGCAATAATCTCTGGACGGACCCAAGGTTTCAGTGATGTGGGTTCTCCGCTTCATCTATCTCAATCCTACGTGGTCATCCACACTAAATCAATCTAAATAATGTAACAGTCGTGCCCGGCCAGGCGAAACTCGGGACCGTTTGACCACGGGCCAGGCTGGACAAAGGAAACACCCGTAAACACAACAAACGGGAACCACGGGTGCCAACATCACGGGCTTTAGCGAAATTCTCGCATAAAGAGACCTCTAAAACTAGTACTGCCCAAAGCCTGACCACTCAAAGGTAACGGTCGGGCAGAATCAAGGTGGAGACCTGTGGAGATTCAGAAGAGGCTTGGGCTGGGGTGGGTTACTATCAGTGTTATCGGACACTGGGCGATAGTCTGTAGTGAACATCAGGTCTGTTACACCGATGACAAGTGGGGCCATTCTTTCTTGTCGCTCTATCTCCATGGGCAGGAGAGAAGCTACGGTGATATCTTATCAATAGCAAAAAAAAATAAAAAAAAAACAAACAACAAAACAAAACAAAAACAAAAAACGTTTCAAATTAGTTGAGTCTGTGGTTGTTTAATTTATTTATTTATTTTTGTCACCCACCAATGGCTGCGCGATCGTTTCTTTCTCCAATTTATTAGGTAATCAGAGCTACACCGAATTAAACATTCATGGAGTCCCCTACGTACTTCTATCGTTTCCCCTCCCCCCTCCGGCTCCGTTTTGTCAGCTGCCTCCTGTTGGCTCAGACCTCTTACCTTAATGTTAGTCCACATTATCAATCTCTGAAAAGACCAGGGGATTACCTGGCTTCGCCGTGAGCCCCAAGTATGTGGGGGCGAGCGAGGGTGCGCCCGACCACCAGGTCCAGGGGAGCTCTGCTTGGTAAGCTCCCAGGCACCATCTGCCGCACCAGCCATGAAGAGACAACAGGCACCGTTGTCATGTACCGGGCCTGCGACAAGGGGACACTTTACATACCGATCGCAGTGGTCCTCATGTTTTAGAACCGTAAGCACCGCCGGTCACTCAACTGATCAGTGCTTTGGACAAAGACCGGGAGGTCCTCGGTTCAAATCGCATCTGGCTCCCTGTGTCTGTATAGAATTCTTGGAGAAACTTAACGGACATAGCTCTTTCACATTTCGAAATGTTGTATTCGACTTTTATTATAAGAGTATTATTTAAATCAACGTACATAAAGGAGTTCACCAGGTAAAAAGATAGACCTTCCAGAGTAGGATTTTAGAAAAGCATTCTGAGGTCAAATTTATTGTTTAAAAAAGGAAAAAAGGCAACACATATCTAAGGCGAAACAGCTGTCTATTGTTTATCAATATAATGTGGTCTACACCAAAGAAAAGGGATGCCAATGACACACAATATTTGCAAATATATTTAAATTAATGTTTATACTTCAAGTTATTTCACATCAGTTATGAATAATAAGAAACAAATCGAGAAGTTTTTAAGTGCCTATGGGTCGATCATTTTATTTTAAGAATCTGTTACAATCTATTGGTATTATCATTTAAAAAATTACAACCACGTTTCAATTAAAGTAGTGTCTGTTATGTTCTAATAACGCTTAATACATTGTGTATAATTACTTTCAGTGACGAATACCTAGGATGGCGCTTTCATCAACTTTTTGAGAACCGCTGAAGTCCTCCCCAAACGTGGCGCGTGCCATACGGCGCGCACAGGCTTACGTCAGGTGACCTCTCAAGTACTCGGCCTCGGCTTCAGAAATAAAAACAACTTGTGAAAAAGAAACGAAATAGAAAAAAAAAATAATGTGGATTATGAGAATTTATTATTACCCCCCCCCCCTTTTTTTTTTCTTTTTCTCTCCTTCCTCGACTGTCACATACACACACACACACACACAGAGATCGGGCTGACTTTTAGTTTCATATAATTATGAATGTAATGTACAAAGCATTCAGAAACCACCCCTTCTCTCTCCCCCAGTTTGGACCTTGAAAATGTTCTTTTCATCGGCAGGTGGGTCTTTCAAATGCTGATCAATATACATGTTGGGGGCTTTAAAAGGTTAGACAACACCCTTTCATGATTGCAAGGTCGCCTTGCCTTCAAGGTTTTTTTTTTTCATTATACATCAATAAAATACTGTTTTCTACATTATACCTCGGGTGTTTAGTTTAAATTAATTTTTAGTTGTAAGCCTGGATCTCTAATCGCGATGAAAGGTGGGGCACTACAATGAACTGACTGTTCTGAAATTATAAACTGCGATTGATGTATGTATTAAATGCCCGTTTCTTCAAAACATTTTGGGTAAACCCCAAACTAAAAAAACCCATTCCCTGGTACTATAAATGTATTAATCAATCCATCTGCTTCAGTTGTGTTTGCTGTTAATTGGAACGTTAGAAAATGCCGTTTTTTCTCTATTTGAAATGTAGAAAGAAAGAGATGTTTCCATAATACCAACAGAAGTATATATTAATTACACTGAAATTGTAAATTACCGAATACAAATCTGCAATGTTGATTGTAGTGACAAATAGGAGGACAACAACAAAGAGAGAGAGAGAGAGAGAGAGAGAGAGAGAGAGAGAGAGAGAGAGAGAGAGAGAGAGAGAGAGAGAGAGAGAGAGAGAGAGAGAGAGAGAGAGAGAGAGAGAGAGTGGGGGGTTATATTTATCCGTTTTGTTACAACAACGTACTAACATGCTTATCTACGATGCTTTAGACTCAGTTAAGAATTTAAGTTCTAGAAAACCACAAAACGTGCTATGTAAGTTAAGAACTCGGCTGATGATCGCCGAAAGGATAACAGCGCACTTCACCGACTAACGGCTTCGACAAACTTAGCTCAGTTGTCAGTACAACAAGTGTAACAAGTGACCATATGCTGAGACTCTCAGTCGATGATGTCACTTAACCACTTCCCTCTCACCTGCCCCCAGATATCAATGAACGGCGACATATTGTCGCCAACCTGTACAATGAAGATGAAGTCTTTAAAAACTGAAGATTTAGTGTGCAACAAAGCTCTGGTCCATTCACTTTATGAGTGTTTAAAAGTTAGGCGAATTCAAGTGCACATAACACAAGAGAGACACTATCCAGGATGGGTAATGTCTAATGCTTTGAGTTTAGGTTACTTGAGCCAGAAATAGGAAATGGAGATATACAATAATTTGATGGAGATGGACAGGTAAATAGTGAGGGTAGATAAATAGTACAAATAGTTAGATCGATAGATAAATAGATAATACAGATAGATAGGGGGCAGGTGAGAGGGAAGTGGTTAAGTGACATCATCGACTGAGAGTCTCAGCATATGGTCACTTGTTACATATTGTACTGACAACTGAGCTAAGTTTGTTGAAGCATAGATAGATAGATAGATTGATAGAATGAATTACTGGTTAGACATTCTAAATAGATAAATAGGAAGATAGATCGTTGAATAGATGAAAAGATAAATATTTAACTTTAGACCAAATTTGTCTAAGAAAAGAGATGAGGAAGAATAAGGAGAAGAAGAAGGAAAGGCGAAACAAAGGAGGAGAAAGAAAATGAAAAAATAAAGAGAGCGCGAAGAAGATGAAATTAAAAGAAAAGGAAAAAAAAAAGAAAAACTAAGAAAATCGAGCCATCATTCTTGCAGAATGGGTATACTTGTTAGTCCTCTAAGTACGATGCTCTGTTTTTTTTTTCTTTTACACATCCCCGACCGCTGTCACTACGTTGGACACGTTGCGGACTTAGGACATGACCGCTGAGTGGACCTGGAATGTTGTAAGTCTGCCGGACATGCAGTTAGGAATTGTTCCAGGGCCATTTTTTCCCGTTGTCTGTCTTAAGCTTTTTGTACCAGACGCACTGTTAACAGGAAAACAAAACAAAACCACAATATGCGAGGATGAAAGATGCTAACATAAGTGAAAGTGTAAAGGGATATGAAATTAGAGAGGGAGAGAGAGAGCGCGCGCTTTAGAGACAGAGAGAGAGAAAGAGAGAGATGAAGCCAGAGAAGGTAAGAGATAGAGACAAAGACAGAGAAGGAAGATAGAGAGAGATTTAGCTAGAAAGAGGAGAAAAAAGATTGTTTCTCTTTTAATTGATAAGAATATAGAGGAAAATTTAACCAAAACACTGATTAAAGAATAGGGCATGGATTTTCTGTGTTTTCTCCGTTCGGGCGCTTAAAATAATAATCATATAAGTATGGTTGGACAAGCATTCGCAAGAGACAGCGAAGGTAAATCTCCGATCAATTGTTTTATTGATGTCCATTTCAGAGTACACTTCAAAAGTTTTTTGTTTGTTTGTTTAAGTTTTAGAACATATAATAATGCATATCGTAGAGGAATTGTATGGCAAGTAAGGATCCAAACTGATAATAAAACAGCCTGATTATAGACAGACCACTAATAAGATTTGTTAATTTCCAATGATAAACCAGCAATTTTGATTCCTTGTGCTCTACCTGCCTCTCGTCTCCTATTATTTTCTTCATGCCCAATATGGCCGTTTTACATCTGAGTAGTGACCATCTGGGAGAGTCGGCACCCCCCCCCCTCCTTTCCTCACCAATAAACCAACTGGTTATGGAGCATCCAAATCAAATTACATTAACTTTCGGTCTTCGAAATGGTAAATTTGATGTTAATTTTTGTTGTTGATGTGAGATTTTGGCCCTGTCCTGAAACTTTTTTTCCGAAGAGTCATGCTGCCTATAAAGAGACGGAGGTATCAGATGGGATCCGATCAGCGGATCCCCTGCCCGCTAGTCTAGGGGTTTAACCGACTAAACTACCTGACGCTGTAGTATTTTGGGTCTCTCTCTCTCTCTCTCTCTCTCTCTCTCTCTCTCTCTCTCACTCTCCTAGAGGCCCACTTATCCCAGAGAAAGATCATGGCACCCCCCCCCCAAAAAAAAAATAAAAAAAAATTAACAAAATAGGCGACCGTGGCAGAGCTCAAACCTGAGACATTCCGAAAATAAGCTGTGCGCTCTACCCTTAAACCGCCGTGCCCTCCCCCTTATTATTAGGCAATTGAATAATATAAAAAAAAAATTGATTTCCCCATGCCAAATCATGATGTTATGCATGCCAGTTGTCACCCGCATGCCGCATAATGATACAATCCACTTGGTCATCCAGCCAAACGTTCGTTTATATATGCATTTACTTTTACACATACTTAATGCATGAATGCCGCTTCCATCCAATTCAACTTAATTAAAAAAAATTAAGTTCAATTAAATTAAAACCATTTTAATTTAATTCATACAATTTTAGTTCAATTCAACTCAACCCATTTCAACTCAATTCTCAGCCCATCCCAACTCTGATAGTGTCCGCCTCCCGTGTTGAAGAGTTTAGTAAAACCTTGTAAAGAGGACGTCAGAGAGCGGAGAGTAGAGGACAATACAAATTTTACAGGCTATTCCCACACACATCTTCCCCGCGTTGTTAATCTCACCGCAGGGGGTTTATCGGGCAAGTGTTGACACGACCGGACCAAAGTCAAACGTTAGATAATCAGGCGTCTGGGGCCTATTACAGTTTGGCGCACCTGGTCTACATCACCACATCACCCCTCCCCCCATGCCCACCCACCCACACCCAGTCACTCGGCGGCTGACCACTGGTTCTAAGTCGAGCTGTAGATAGATTCCCAGGCGCACTCGCGCAAGTGGTAAAGCATTCTCATTGAAATTGGGAAGTCCGTGGGTTGAATTTGTTTGTCAGATTTCACCCACTAGCCTGGTTGAGTTGGTGTCGGTATAATGTAATCTGCCGAGACAGGAGTCATGGTATACCCACACTCTCTCACTGTCTCGTATGTGGCAGCACGTAAAGTTGTCAGACGTTAGTCCTGGGGCCCAAAGTCGTAGATGATTCTCTCCTACAAAGAAATGATGCATTACGACAGTCTCGTACACATGCCACCCCCCTCCCCTTTACCCCTGACCTTCCACACAATCAATCCCCCGATTGTTGACCACTAGGTCTCAATATTGCTGTTGGTAGATTCTCAGATGAACTGACGCAAATAGTACCATGTTGGCCATTCAATCTGGAAGTACATGGGTCGAATTTTTTTGTGTCGGTTTTGGCCCCACTGATTTGCTCTGTGCAAGTAAAAACCATAATGTGACCGGTTCACGCAGGAGTCCTGGTATCCCGACACTGTCTACGGTATGGCAGCACGCAAAATATTGTCATACGTTATTCTTGGGACCCGTCGCCGTAGAAAGAGACAGAAAGCGGGAAGACGATGGAGATATAGAGATATACAGACAGAGCGGGAGAGAGTGAGGGGTCGAGAGAGAGAGAGAGAGAGAGAGAGAGAGAGAGAGAGAGACAAAGAGAGGCACAGACAGAGATAATCTTATCAAAGCAGCTGGATTTACAGCTCATAATCTTTAGAACTTCAAACCTTACAGCTTGTCACTCTAAAGCACTACCGATTGGGTTATCTGGGTTCCGATACGACTGTTAGAGGGGATTAGTTTGAGCTCACATATACATTGCCAAGGGACTGTGGGTTTTAAAAACTATTACAATGCTTTGCAGTGGTATGGTTTATACTTGGGTAGCCACGCCACCTATGACTTATCGCTGTACAGATGCAAACAGACGTGTAACAAAACTTGTTCATGTCAAGATGGAAGATCATTTGCTAAAACAAATTTCATGCATGTAACTTTTATTTCAATTGTATTGTTGTGTGTGTTGTGTGAAAATTATCAAGGGTGCCTTGTTTTAATCACGTATGACTGATTTATAGTAAGTTGTATCGATTTTTCTTTTTTTTTGTTTGTTTGTTAAAAACTATACATGAGAAGTTGAATGCTTCAAAAAGTTGGATAATAGTAACAATGTCTAGGATCATAATTCTACAATACACATGGATTCGCAAAGGAATAAAATACACATTAATTTCTATTAAAAACTCGTGAACAACGTCTGACAATTTTGACCAAAATCGTGAACATGTAATAGAAAATTGATAAATAGGTGATTAGATAATAATAATTAAGGGTATGGGTAACTTCACATTGCATCACAATACTTCACAAGATGGCAGCTAATCTGCCATGATGAGGCGCCAAAGGTTCGAGCATCACCTGTGTAAACAATGATTACAACCGCCGGACTCCGCATCTTGCGGCCATACGCTAAGATTAGTTTTGGCAGGTGCCACTTCAATCGCCATCTGAGGTAAACCCAACATCAATTGAGGGGTTTTCCAACTGTCTAGCAGGTATTTTCCCACAGGTGAAGTCCACTACAATTAGTGCCGTCAGTTTTGTGAACGTTTTATTCGCTGCTTCAGAACAGAGCCTCAAACTGGGCGACAAACACATTGCGTTGATTTAGAGACAGCCTGAGGGTGGGAGATCGTTGGCGACACGGATAACTCTCAACAACGGAGAAGGGAATTTACCTGGTGGTAACAATTTACCCAACATTCAAACCTGGCATCTCTTTCTTCACTAACCTTTTGCCAGCATGCCTATGACATTTTATTTTACCAGAAGTTTACAAAATGCATGTAGTGAGGAATATAATTTGTGATGGAGAGATTTAAAATGGGGGACGAAGAAGCAAACAGCTTATATTAAAGATAAACAGAATAAGAAACGAAAAAAATCGGAGAATATAAAAAAAACAACAACAAAAGATTAACATAAATTGGGAATGGTTAGAATGGGAACTTAAAAGAAGATTACTAAGAGGAGAAAGTGCAGAAAGAGTCCATGTCCACTATGCCTCAGAATTTAATACAGACAAACCGCCTGAGGGCTGGGAGACCGTTGGCGACACAGGTACTAAGGTAGACGAGCAAAGGTGGTCATGGAAGTTCTTCTGTCTGGCGGTAATAGTTTATTCCATATTCATTGTCATATTGCCTCAAATTTTCCCTGGTATGATTGTGACATTCTACCAGAGGTTTACAATATACAAGTACATGAAATGTCTGATTTAATGGTGGTTAAATTCCATCTAGATATTCAAGTATATTATTGTTCTCATTATAAGTCCTCAGCACACTATTTTCTATGAAACTGACATTAACGTACCACTTGTCCTTCCATATTTCATGCATAATTTTGAAACTCTTCAACACTTTAACAAAACAAATGTAGTAAAAAAAAGTATGAGTATGGTGGAGAATACACAAATGGAGGACGAAAGAAACGAAAAAATTATACCAAGAGAGGGAGAGAGAGAGAGAGAGAGAGAGAGAGAGAGAGAGAGAGAGAGAGAGAGAGAAGGAGAGAAAAAGGGAGAGAGAGATAGAGAGAGAGAGAGAGAGAGAGAGAGAGAGAGAGAGAGAGAAGGAAAAGAGACGGACAAAAACGAGGATAATTATGAGAAAAACGAAAGATAAACAGTTATACGGATGGTTTGAACCGAAAATTAATGAGAACAGAATTTATTAGACATTTTCTGGCAACACAGACAAATTACCAAAGGGGTGGTGGGAATTTAACTTACCCAGTGGTAATAATTTACTCAACATTCAAAACCATACATAAAACATGTCGTTTTACGCCCACAATCAAATTTTTTTTATATTTTCATAATTCTACCCATTAACAAACTAAGTCACACACGTACACACACACACACACACACACGCACACACACAGGCACAAAAGGAACAATGTAAAGTTCCTATGTTCCATAAACATTGACTCCATTTTTTCTTCAATTCTGTTAAAAGTGAAGGATGAACTAATTAGTACGTACCCCATAATATATGAACAATTTCAGTTGTTGAACATGGGCATCAAATGCCATTTCTTGTTACAATTTTGGCATATTTATGACATAATTATGGATGGGTCTGTTAGTGGCTTCTACCCTGTGCCAGGGTGATAAAGGCAATGATGGTGATGCGAATGATGATGATGGTGATGATGATGATGATGATGATGATGATGATGATGATGATGATGATGATGATGACGACACATTGAGTTCATAAAGGAGTAAAATAAGTAGGGAACAAGAGAGCAGATTATAATAGAATCCCACTAAAGCAAACATGGTCAATTTTCGTTATGTTTATTATACCTGTTTAAAAATTGGAACTGAAATGCAAACACAGTCAATAGAAAAAGCTAGAAGGTAGGCGACTGTTGACCATCGGTCACATAAGAAAAACAGCAAAGGTAAATGTGAACAATCTGCCTGCCACGATAGCAATTAACTCTTCATTCAAACCCTGTGAGTCTTTCAGTGGCATGCCATATTGGTGGGTGAAGTGCACCTGGTCTTGGTCTAGACATTTGATTTCACATTATTCTCATTACAATTATTAACTCAGTTGTTGGTTAACACAAGCGTAACAATGCCTTTTCTCTGTATTATTTTTGTCATAATTCTGACACTCTTCATCATTTATTGGTAGGTAAAATGCACCTGGTCTTGGTCTAGACATTTTACTTCATATTGTTCTCGTTATATCAACACACTGTCTTGGTGACCATAGGCAACAAAAGTGCCATTTCTCTGTATTATTTTTGGCATGGTTATGACACTTTTCAACACTGTTCAACATACTTACCATTCTGTGCAAGGCTAGGGATGGAAAGAGAGAGGTAGAGAGAGATGAGAGAGAATGAGAGAGAAAGAGAGAGATAGAGAGAGAGGGAGAGAGAGAGAGAGAGAGAGAGAGAGAGAGAGAGAGAGAGAGAGAGAGAGAGAGAGAGAGAGAGAGGAGAAAACGAATGACAATGGTCTGAGGAATCAAATCCCCATCCTGCTCGGCGACAGGGTTTCAGAGTGGGGTACCTAGAACTTGGCTGGTGACATTATACTGACACAAACTCGACCAGTTGTAGAGGAAGCAGACTTTAGTCGCCTGACCCATCGCCGTATAGGATCGTTCTGGGGAACATAGGAGACGTAAATCTAGGAGGATAATGAATACACATCATAGTGAAAAAGACTGGGCTAAACGAGAAAATTTTCTTAAGATACAAATCGATGGGAATTGTTTGGAAGGGAAAAAATGATACATGTAATAAAATTCATGAGAGCAGAATTTTACGGGAGGTGTTTATTCCATTTTAATGAACACAGGCAATTTTCTTACGTTTCATTCCCTGATTTATATTAGAGCCCTAAAGAGAGCGACGAGCACAATAATTATGTACATCTAGAGGAAGCCCGGGGGAAGAAAACTGTTGACGGCACAGGTAAATTATTAGCAAAGGTTGGCTATCAAAATTCTACGTGCCTGGAGGTTACAATTTTCCCCACATTCAAACCCTATAATCTCTTTCAGTGGATACCATAATGGTGGTTAGAGTTTTTCTTGTGCTGGTCTATACTTTCGACTCCAACATTGTTCTCGTTATATCAACACTCGGCATTGGTGAATATCATCAAAGTGTCATTTCTCTTTATTATATTTGACGTAATTATGACACACCAAATGGGTTGTCGGTGGCCTATACTGCGGACTAGGGTGAGAAAGGCAATGAGGATGATGACGATGACAGGGGAGAAAGTTAGCGATAAACTGGAAAGTTAAAAAAAAACGGATACATCATAAGCATACTGGTAAATTTATTTGAGAAAAAAAGCCTGGAAGGAATGAGAGAGATAGAGAGAGACAGACTGAAAAGGAAGAGAGAGAGAGAGAGAGAGAGAGGGAGAAAAGGAGGCTTTTACCTCCATAAGGTTTCCGTTTTGGATCTGCTTACGACTCACTGGAAAATGAAGAAGAGGAAGCAGGTGTCAAAGAAGAACTGAAAAAAAAAGAAAAGAAATGGAGGCGAAGAAAATCTATCAATACAGTAACATTAACAATCTGGTTTAGTACAGCACTAACCATTTGCCATTCCATACAACAATAATACTAAACTTCTAACCCATATCAATCTTTGGCGACAACTAAAAACGTCGTCGGCATTGGGAGTAATCTCGCAAACAGGATGCAATAATAATACAATGAATAAGGATAATTTACGACCATTGCTATAAAGGCTCTTGCCGAAAATACTACAATGGGCTTAAAGGTTACGGCAATAGTTTGTGAAATACAATGAGGATATGTAAAAAGGGCCGTTTAAAGGGGAGCGGAAATGAAAGTGACCACACGCAACTGTGGGCTATGCGATCCACAGTCCATCCAAACGGCGACAACCGATGACGTAATGACGCCCCTTAGGCACGGGGTTTTCTGATCGATCATTGGATGCGAAAGTCTAGGATAGACCTATGATCAGACGCCGGTGCAGATTCCCTTACAAATCGTCTCGGTTTTTACTAAGGGTCCCGTATCGCAAGACGTCGACTGTCTTCGCTCTTTGACCAGGATGAAGTGTGGGAAAGCACCCGCGGCAGTTTACCTGACGCGGCCCACACCTGTAAAATCGGAGAACCGATGGTGTGACCAGTTTACGGCAGGGCTTCACTAAGTAAACTCTTTATGTAGTAATTGTTATAGTATTATGCGATACATAATAAGGGTAATTAATGACTAGGGACTCTTATGGTCATTTAATAATGAAGATTATACGAAGAGTGAGAAACGGAAGGAAGGCAGACTAATTTGGAAATACAGCCATGTATGTAATGCATGTAAAAATAAAGATGGCCACTTTGTAAGAAAAAACGTTTGTTTCATTTTGCAAACTTCTCAATTTCTTCGTGAGTTGTTTTGACCCGTACCCTGTGCGTAAGAAAAAGAGAGAGAGAGAGAGAGAGAGAGAGAGAGAGAGAGAGAGAGAGAGAGAGAGAGAGAGAGAGAGAGAGAGAGAGAGAGAGAGAGAGAGAGAGAGAGAGAGAGAGAGAGAGAGAGACAGAGAGAGAGAGAAGAGAGAGAGAGAGAGAGAGAGAGAGAGAGAGAGAGAGAGAGAGAGAGAGAGACAGAGAGAGAGAGAAACTGTGGGGGCGTTTCTTAATTCCTCGCAATTGAAGTAAATTTCGGAAATACCCCTCATAAGAAGCGTTTGATGTCAAGTGCAAATTAGGGCATTGTTCGCAAGTTTCGGTCCACCGCTTTGAGCTAAACCGCCCGCCGCCACCCCTGGTGATAATGGCTTAACACAGGTGACCAGCGGGCAGGCAAACGGCGGCAGCCACTTCAGGGTTCGCACCCCATCTTTAGCGATAGACACAATCTGGTAATCTGCTCTAATGTAATAAGAAACACAAATTCACCTTCGGCCTCTCTAGAGTTTTATCTATAGCACCTGGAGTGTTATTTCAAAATAATACAATTTAAAATAAGCTTACGGTTTTATCATCTAGCTATGATATAGATTGATTTGGGGTGTTGTTAAGTGTATTTGATTAGTTTTTACGCCCCTGGATTTGCTAAAGAACCTTACATGGATATGGTGACTTTGCTGATAAAGCCAATTACAAAGTAAATGTATGGGACATAAGCTGAGGATCAAATCTCAAACCTGCTTCTTTTAAGCTCAAATTTTACCGACTGAACGTTCAAGCGCCCATTTTTTTAAGTTTAAAGAGACACATTCAAATACAGAAGACATGATTTTGAAATAAATAATAATAAAAATGTACACATGCACACACAACATGACCAAAGCTTATTTTTTGAGCAGACTATTTTTTGTGCAGACTATGTTCGGAAGATGTAAAGCTCTCCCCTAGTTCAACGTCTCCTGGGTCGAAAGAAAAGCCTATACGGCGACGGGGCTCTACATCGAGGTAACTGTGACTTGGTCAGTCACATCATACTGACACTGACCCAACAAGTACAAAGAAAACACGGGGCCAAAGGGGAGCTCGAACCGCGCACCTCATGTGTCGGAAGCCGATATCTCCCCCAAGTCTGGCCCCGCCCCTCTTCAATTATAATAATTATAGTTCAATGTACTGGCAGTCTAGTTTCTTTTAAAATTGAAAAAAAGGTATAACAGATTGCTAAATAAATTAGTAATAAAATTGGAGTTCTGTTAAGCTTTTTTAGATTGACAACTTACTATAGGAGTAAATTAAAGGTGGCACTCTATAATTATGAGAACGTGGTTCTGGGGTTAAAGCTTTGGCCTTCAATATGGGAAGTCTAGGGTTCAATTACAACTCAAACCACCTTTGTTTCTGTTGATTGGTTTGTTGTCAGTATAAGCTGAGACAGAAGTCCCTGGTGAATCCGTTATGTCTCTGTGTGTCACCACGGTGCTCTAGCGGAGTTAACGAAGGTCTCTCTCCCTCTTTACCCCTCCTCTCTCTCTCTCTCTCTCTCTCTCTCTCTCTCTTGCTCTTTCTCTCTGGATTAAACGTCAATTAGATTACCCATACGGCCCGTAAACAGATACATTGTACCAGGATTTATGAGTTTTGGAAGCCATCGCCTCATATGATATAAATGGGGAGCCTAGGAGACGTTGAGATAGAATAGAGCGTCTCCCCTGTAAAGTCAAATATCTCAGGTTCATCACAACCTTGATTGAGTGAAACTCATGGCATCCTTACTTCCCTAATAAACAATATCCACCAAATAAAGGAGTGTTTCGATGGTCTCTTATAGGAAAATTTGATAAAGGACAATGATGCAGTGCTTATCTAGTCACCGTCATAAAATGTTTCCAAAATGCCAGCCAAGTTCTTGTGTTTTTACTTTTAACTCATAGATCAATAAAGTACAGCCGATGTTACGGCGTATTTTCTTTGAGAAGCAAAACAGTTACTACCTACTACCAGTTTTCAAAATGCCCACTGCCATTACCTATGTCATTTTGTTTTCAGTTGGAATTCGTCATAAATCTTTGTACTTTTGTCGACATTATTCGATTTTTGGCCAGTACATACTATCCACCATCATGTCCAATGAAATAGTTTTAATCAAATTATTTTTATTTTAATAAAGTTGATATGGACTGGTATGGAAGAAAAACAAAAACATTCCAGATTAAAGATAACGCTCTACGGAATTTTGAAGCTTTTATCATGGACTTCAAAGGGTTGAAATAAGACCCAAACTGAACGACCTGTAGTTCTAGTCAGTTAGATTATCCAGAGTTCTTGGAACCTTCCTACTTCGCGGTAGTTGAAATGTTGTCAGGCATGATTCAAGAGTATCTAGAGCAGCTCTTGAATCTAAATCTCCAGACCTTTTGTTTTTATCTCAGTTAACAGCGCTCGTGTGCCAGCACTGTAAAGTGAACAGCCTGGAGATAAGACTGAGGTGGGGGTCGAGTCGCCGCAAGTGGTGCAGCGTCTAGCTCCCAATCCGGTTCGAACCCACGATAAGGCAAAGTTAATTGTCTCTTACTAGGATAGAAAAAAACAAGACATGGACCCCTATTCGGCGACAGGTCCCATGAATGAGATATGACAATTTACGTGCTGCCATTGTCACACAAGAGACAGTGCGGAAATACCATGACTCCTAGTCTACCCGACCAGTTTGAGGCGAGATCCGGAAAAAGATGTCGCTCTTTAAGAGGAACGAATCGGGTGCCTCCACAGCCCATATCTCTCTTGGGTTAGCTCGCCGCCTCCCAATGTAATGTAAGTCCTCAAAACTTTTGTTTTTATCTGAGTCCCAGTTATCAGCATTCGTGTGCCGGCCAGGACTGAAGAGTTAGAGCGACGAACCTGGAGAGAGGAGACAAGGCCAGGCCATTGCCAAGGACCCCTGCTCTCGCCTTGCCCGGGCACTTGAGGAGATGGTACAGCACCGCCTGGCGTGTGCCCCAACAGCTGCCCGTCTGCTTCAAGCTGATCTGGAGGGTGGACTTGAAGCTCTGAGAGTTATCGCCTGATCTTCAGATACAAGGAGGAGGGCAAAAAGTACCTACTTGTTTATTTTCATCCCTAGCATCGAACCAATCCCTTCGTGCGACCTATAATTTGGACAGTTGAAAAGCGTTGCTTCACTTATGGTGTCATCAATGAGGCGACACTTTAGTGCAAGGATTCTTAGATACTTTGTGCTACTTTGTATGTTTGTTAAAAGGACTGTATGAATTAAACGAGTATTGGGTAGTCTGACAATAAACCGTCTCCCTTTAACAACCCCACATACCGTCAAGAGATAAAGATTGCGAGTACAAGTAAGTCAATGGGGTTTGTTTGGTTTTCTTTGGACCTACCAAAAGTAAGTCATTGGGGTTTGTTTGGTTTTCTTTGGACCTACCAACAATCTTTTTCAAAACATCTGTCATTTCACCCAGCCTTGTAAATCATAATATTAAGCTAAGTTTATAAATAATGACGCCATTTTAAAGGCAATTAAAAAGTGTTCGATAGGTGTCTGCTAAACATGATGGGTGAATTGATAAGATATATGAAAAAATTGAGTGTTATTGTGAAAGCAAACTATAATCAATACAAGCTTTTTTGGCTTTGCATAGTATGCCAATGATACAAAGGGAAGTTTATTATACATAATTATATGCTTTAAGAGGCACTCTACAAGATACAGTTAAGAGTTCTAGAATTTTAGTTTTGCTTGTAATGCATGGCAAAAACATACAATCTGTTGATGTGAATTTAAAATTTGACAGATACCACAGGTGAAATAAACTATTTTGGTCCATACTTATTGTTATTCATGCCATATCAATTTTTTTCTCTCAAAGTAATGGATATTCGGTTTGGCAATAAAACCACGTAAAGGCAGAATACATCTATTACAGCCTAGTAGACACTGTAAAAACCTAAAAGTTCCAGTTGGTCTGGTTGCGTTACGGTTAGGCACCCGTTTGGAAAAACACGATAACCATGACAATATGAGATTTCCAACTCACCCAGGTCTCCTTATGTTACTGAATCAGAGCTTCCAACCCACCGAGTCCTTAGAGTTACCAAATTGTAGGAAAAAATATGTAAGAGAATGCGTCCAAGCACGCTTTTTGGGTTTAGAGTTGCCAGCGTTACTACACTGTGAACAAACATGACCAATTTGAGGACGAATGCGTAACTTAAGGGATCATTAAATCACCAAATTTGTGACCCTAGTACATACACCATTATTACATGTATTGAGGGTACCGGTACTGCGGGATAGAGCGTCAGCTGCTTGTCTCATCTGTCCTTGGGGATCTCATGTCCTCCTGTCGCAGCTGCGATTTCTCCCAACTTATTGTCGCGATTCCTTAGTGCTTCACAATAGCTCTGCAAGCGTATACTCTTGTTATAGTTCAACCAAAACACCACACTTTGTGGTTTTCCAACAAGATAAGTCTAGGATAATTATCGTTCTGTTTTTGTCTTTCTTGTGATGAGTGCTTTGATAAAAAATGGTCAAAAAGGGGGTTATCACAAACATTTAAATAAAGGGACTTGAATCAATTTACTGAATAAGTTGAAGCGCAGTCCATTCTGAGAAAGATGTATCTGTGACATAATGAAATGTGACAACAAAAATGATCTTAACTTGAAGTCACATTGTGTGGCTCAAATACACAATGGGAATTATATCTACATTCTCTAAGCGGTGACTTACACCAGGCTAAACTCATGTTAAAAAGTTAAATAAACAAAAACAAGCACAGCATAATTATGTATGCAACAACAACAAGAACAAAAAATCAAAAAGAAAAAAACAACAACAAAGTTTCTTTTAGTGAGTGTATAGAAATGTGTACTTTCAGAAGTTTAAGACGTGTTCAAATAAATCAATTCTCTGACGGTCATGGATCTAAGAAAAAAAGGTCAGAAATCGCGCATGATTATTTTAAAATGTACATTGACAATAATTCGATTGAATCACCCCTGTAGATAATGCTTGTTACAGAATTAATGCGAATGTTTTGCGTCTTTTCACGATACCAACTAGATCTAGAAAGGACCCCACCACCCTCCACAAAATAAAGCAACAACAGAACGACCCAAACAAACAACCAAACTTACAAAAAAAAAACAAAAAAAAAACAACAAAAAACCCCAACAAAATACACATCAAGAAAGTAACAACCTCTCCCCCCTCCCGCCAAAAAAAAGCAACAACCAAAAACAAAAACAACAAAAACAGCAACAAAAAAAAACAAAACAAAAAAAACAAAAACCAACCAGAGGCAACGGCAAAAGAAAATGAAAACAAACCTGGAACATGACATTGTGAATGTCCCTGTAATATGACTGTGCATCTATAATAATCGGAGACATTTCTCACTCGGAGTGATCTAGATCTATACTACACGTATATTTATACTATTAGGATTATCTCCTTCAGACTTTTAATCTTTCAAGTTCCTTCGGAAGGCTGGCACAGATAAATAAGCAGAACTGAAATGACAGAAATAGACAGACAGACATAGAGAGAGATAGAAAGAGAGAGAGAGAGATCAATGGAGAGATTAACAGATATACAGACAGATAGAGAGAGAGCGCGCGCGAGAGAGAGAGAGAGAGAGAGAGAGAGAGAGAGAGAGAGAGAGAGAGAGAGAGAGAGAGAGAGAGAGAGAGAGAGAGAGAGGGGGGATAAAGAGACAGAGAAGAAAAGAGATAGAAGGAAAAGGGGTAAATTAGATTTTATCACGCCATTCATCAGCAAAACCAGCTGGTTTCAATGACAAAAAGCAAGCGGAACAGACCAACAGCATGAAACCTTGCCAAAGTGTCGGACACAATTAAAATCAAATAATAAAAAAAAACCCAACCAAACGAAACACATAAAAATACATGACACTGTTTTTCGTCGCGAGGGGTGGGAAGTACAACATTGTAGTAACCTTACGACCAGTCCTAAGATATATACGAATTAGGCTTACGACGAGTTGTGAACCACCACGACGTTGTACTTACGACCACTGGTACGGTCTAGAACGTACCTTGCTGTACCTGAAAACCTGCTGCTCAGTAACTCAGCAAGTTTTTTTTTTGGTCCAGTGGCTAGACGGCAACACCTTGCCTCAAGTTGCCTGTCGCGGTGAGCTTACGTGTGGACCGCTTCCCCAGTTCCCTGGTTATAGGGCTCTAAATTCAGACTTCTCAAAAGAAAAAAAAATGGGCTGGAGAGTCGAATCAGCTGGTGAGTATGAGGTGAGGTGAGAGGGGGGGGGGTAGGTCACAAAGATATGTATAGAGAGACATAAGGAGTCAGAGAACGACAATGATTTTTCCTCATTCAAGGTAAACCTTATTAAATAATTATAGTGTCTAGTCAAAGAGAAACAATGAAAACGGAAGCCACAAGCTAGAAAATTGGTAGACTCAGCTAGATTAGCGAGACGGGTCTAAAACTGGCTTAGGAGACTAAAAGTGTTAAGGCTCGCGGCAGCCCAGAGCCCAGACGACAATGGTGACAGGTCCGTGATTATACCTGGAGTCTGGAGTCCATCACC
>RQTK01000333.1:125425-170425 GCA_003991915.1 Elysia chlorotica
GTAGTAGTAGTAGTAGTAGTAGTAGTAGTAGTAGTAGTAGTAGTAGTAGTAGTAGTAGTAGTAGTAGTAGTAGTAGTAGTAGTATAGTTAGATTTGTTTATATTGTTGTTAGGCAAAAAATCCAAGTAAATTTTGTTTAAATATATTTATTCGTTAAACAAATATTGTTTTATTATTTTTCTTCTGTCTTAATCCTTCTTCTCTCTGTAGGAATGTGTGGGTGACTTGGGTGAAGTGGTAGAGCGTTGGTGTCCCAATCTGGGAATCCCTGGTTCAAACCTCACGATTGGCCTGTCTCTCTGTCCTTCAGTGTATCTGCCTTCCTACTCTTTAACTCTCTCTCTCTCTCTCTCTCTCTCTCTCTCTCTCTCTCTCTCTCTCTCTTTGCACGCCCACCCTCTCTCCCTCTTTCTCTTTATTCCCTTCTCTCCTATCTCGTCTGTTCTCTTCCTACCCATGAACCCGCTATCGCTCTATCTTTCCAAACTAATCCACTCTCCGAGATCTCTCTGGGTAGGGGAAATCGGTGTCTAAATCCCCAGTAATGCATCCAGCATGAGAGGCTGACTTAAAAGTTGAACAACTAAAGCCTGTGCAATCCGCGAATAGCTGTTCACCTTGCCCTCTGTGGTACTGTGCACATATCAATGGCTCTAGTGGACTAACAGTCGCAATGACCGGCAGCTGCTCCGGTGCTGCATCGCTGAGTTTGTTCTGCCGCCTGACTTCATTATATGCCTTGCGATGGTGGGATTCAAAGTGAAAACGAAGACAATAGGTAAGGGAGTATGCACCAGATTCAAATCATAGTTTTATTCTAGATCTACTGAGCCAATGAACGATATAAAGAACCTCATGTCCATGGGTCATGATTATGTTATTCGTTTAAGTCAAGTGGAGCACAAAGCCTGTAGTACCTTGCCTGTCCTACAATCTTAACCTCGTCCACTATTTGCCTTACCAGACGCAGCAGTTTAGACATGAGAGAGCTGATGCAGCGGTGGTCATCTCGTGGTCAGACAGTCAGGTCATTCATTCCAGGTACCGTTGACCGGTGATGACCCCAATGGGTCTGTATTCCCATCCTCCCTGGCTCGTCCAGCCCTTTCCTTCCTTCCAGGCTATTCTCCAGCGTGCTGACCTAAAAGCACCCCCTTGTATTGTGAGGGGTGAGGGACACACACACACACACACACACAGATACACATACCCATTAATAGACGCACACATGCACTTAGTGCAACGTGCTTTTACACACTCATACAAACCACCACCACCACACACACACACAAACATACACAACACCACACACAAGTACAGAGCGCCATCATCAAAGAGAGTCGTAGCATCGCACTCCCTAGGGTGAGGTGACATAAACTTTACCGTGAAGATGATACGGGGTGCTTCAGGCGCCCAGGGGACAGCTTAGATGACAGGTTGATTAGCACAACCATGCATGACAAGGCTGGCTACACCCAACACACACACACACACTCACACACTCCCACACAGACATTGGAACCCATGTATACGACCATAATTATGTATAATAATTTAACAATATGTATTTTCTAGATAATTATGCTGATTGTGTTGTCTAAGTCTTTTAAAAGTTTTATTAAAACAGCTATAATATTCACTATCAATATTGTTCTGTCTGTCTGTCTGTCTGTCTGTCTGTCTGTCTGTCTGTCTGTCTGTCTGTCTGTCTGTCTGTCTGTCTGTCTGTCTGTCTGTCTGTCTGTCTGTCTGTCTGTCTGTCTGTCTGTCTGTATGTCTGCCTGTCTCTCTTTCTCTCTCTCTCTCTCTCTCTCTCCCCTCCTTCCCTTCTTTTGTCGATAATGGCAAAAAAGCTGTGTTTATGTTATTACATTTATGCGTTCTTTTTACAAAGGCTCACTTATTGTGGTCCCCCAGACTCTTACATTTTTTAATAGGTATAATGTTGATTGAGAAACCTATCAAGCATCGCAACTATCTTAACAAGTCTCTGAGAGAAAAAACTACATCTCACGAATTAGTTTACTAAAGCAGTGGTCTATTAATCTTATAAAAATATCGATCGGTCTATTAAAACGCCTGATTCAAAGGGTGTATTAAATAGGCATACTATAGCTATGTAGTCATTTAGACATCATCCTTACACCATGGCGGACAGCTAAGAAATCGTATTTTTATTTGATTTTCGTGTATGAGGCATAGCTACGATACATGGGCTTGAAAGCAATAATTATTGTTTTGTCTGTCTCTCTTATTAACTATCTTTGCCTGTCTCTCTTATTAACTATCTTTGTCTGTCTCGCTCTTTCTCTATTTCTCTCTTTCTTCCTCCGCCTTCCTAGCTCTTTTTCTCTCTCTGTAACATGTAATTCTCTATCTCTATCGCTCTCTCTCTCTCTCTCTCTCTCCATCATTCTCTCTTTTCTCTCTCTCTCTATCTCCTGTATTTCTCTCTATATGACTCTACGTCTCATCCTCCCTCTCTCTCCCTCCCTTTATCAATTCTGGCAAATAGAGGTGTTGTTTGGGTGTAAGTTTCTGTTCTGGTCTTTGCATGTCACTTTTTTTTACTGAAATATTGTAATTGACTTAGAAATTAGGTTTTCTGTGATGAATTTAGTTATTTTTTTAAACAGGTGTCTTGTAATTAAGAGCTTTGTCGAAAGATGTTCTCTGGTTTATCTGGAGGACTTGTGTTCCTAACCAGGTCAGACCACTTAGTCTGCTAGGAGTGGCTGGTGCCATTGGGGTGAACTCACCTTCGTCGATGAAAGAAGTGTATGCTATTATTGAAATGGAAGAAGTATCCGATTTTAAGGCTAGACTTGAAACCCATTGAAAGCTTGTAGCACTTTAAAATAAACGCTTATGTAATCTTCTAGTAAGGTAGATTGCTTGGGATCCAAAGATTAATGTGAACAGCGGTTAAAAGTACAGTATTTGTCTTCAAAACAGAAAAAAAAAATTATTTCTCTGACGCTTAGTACAGAGCAAAACACGTTTAAACGTTAGTGTCTTCTAATATTAATCCGGGAAAGGAATCTCATTTGATTCGAACTTTTTGCATTTAGTCGTGAGATTAGTTTCGTGATTTTGCAGTTGTTGAGATTGAAAAACGGAGCACAAACTGGTAGCCTAAAGAATTATGATGCTTATAGTTGCAGCTCTCCCTCTTCATTTATCTTAAAACGACGTAGTAAATTCTATGCTCATTGGCTTAACTGGGTGTTTTAGGAATTAAACAAGTTATAGAACGACTTTAAAAAGATATAGTAAATCACAATTATTGGTAAAAACGTGCATTTATTCACATAATTATCGCCAAAATTTTCATGAACGCAGACACGGATGGTGGATCGAGTGCACTATTTTTCATGTTGTCAAAGCGACAGGGTTGGTCAACTTTAGTCCAGAAAAGCTAGTGGAAAACGGGTAAAAAATTAAAGGTAAGGGTCTGAGAGGGGAAGTAAGAGTGATCAGTTATTCTTTCATAAAAGTCGATGATCTTTTTTAAACCATGTTCTTTTGATGATTCCATTTTTTTTTCAAATAGTGACACGAATCCATTCCAACTGGCTATGAGGATATGAACCCCCTGTGTCAGCACTATCCTAACCCGACCTGACTCTCTGACTCTCCGAGGTTCGTGGCCGGAATGTGTCCAGTTCTGTCCACTCCCTCCATTGATGCTCGGCAGGAACAATAAGGATGACCTTTCACCCTGCACGTTCCTTCTATACATCTTAAACGCCTGGAACCCACCCTTTCTCTCTCTCTCTCTCTCTCTCTCTCTCTCTCTCTCTCTCTCTCTCTCTTCTCTCTCTCTCTCTCTTTCTCTCTCTGTTTCTCTCTCTCTTTCTGTCTCTCTCATTCTCTCTCTCTCTCTCTCTCTCTCTCTCTTCCTCTCTCTCTCTCTCTCTCTCTCTCTCCATCTGAGTATGAAAGAATCAGCTATTACCAAGACTAGCCCCGGCCCTCACATAATGGTCCCCTAGAATGTCGTGCTACGGGGTCAAAGGTGGAGAGGTCAGTCTACAACAACACTCAGCCGTGACCCCTGCACGAGCAGGCCGTCTGTTTGCCCCTTTAGAAACGTCCCTGGATCTTCACACCGATTATTGTTCTTGAGTCCTGCAATTTGTTTGTTATCTCCTAAAGTCTAGTAGCATCCCTCTTCTTGCTACCATTTTTTCGCTGCTTATTGAGACCACACAATGGATGATACGTAGGTTCTCCAGAAGGACCATACACGGCGATGGGCCCAGAGACTCATTCTGTGGAGAGGATACCAGGCGGACCGTATCTTGTCTCGTTCTCCACTATGTTCAGTCAGGATCAGTAGACTCAACCAGTAGAGAACGAGATGCAATGTATTAAAGTACATGTGTTTTGTCAATTTTTTGTATTATCGCAGATTTGTCTACACAGTCAATTTACAGTTCACATTTCTTAAAAATTAACAGCAATCTCTATTTTATTGGTTTTACGGCCGTTGTGTTCCCCAATGACTTACACACGCAGATAGTAATTCGAGTTGAGATTCGAACATCAGATTTCTAGCGCCTGATGATTTTAAGCGCCAGAACTATCTGTCCCCCTTCAACAACCTTCATAATGAGTAACCTAACATTCAACGTCAGTTATACACGTGTTTAACAGTCTTACTGGAAACAGGTCCGAACCTGGTTTCTATGACTGCTAGATGAGCATAGTGCATTGCAAGAGAAACAGGTTCAAACCTGATTTCTATAACCACCAGACGGGCATGGTGATATCACATAGAAGTGTCCCGCCTCGTTAACCATGGGAAGACCTTAGGGTCAGGCGCAACCAATGGGCGAAAATAGAGCCGGTGCCCCCAGGACCAGCAGTCGTGTAGCCACAGTGAAGTCATGGGGTTTCCTAATTAAGCATCACTGGTAGGAAGCACGCCTGGAACCTCAGCCAGTCTGCTGGGCCCACTGATCGACCATAAATCTGGGCAATCTCAGCCAGTCTGCCGGGCACTGATCGACCATAAATCTGGGCTCCAGTCAGCGCAACCTGCATCATGAGAGACGCTGGGGCTGTGTGGAACAGGGTGGAGCCTGCTGAATCAAAGGCTGGAGATTAGCAATTAGCCGGAAAGGATTTCCGTGTCGCAGGCCTGGATGACACTTGCCCTGGTGGTGATATCCGCGGCCAGTAGACGGTGAAAGTGTGAAAGCGTCGATATTGTTTTGTGAGTCACACAGCATTACCTCGTGTTCAGAGATTGGGAAGTGAAAGAGACGCTCGAAGTACAGGACTTGCAAATACACATGAAGCTTGTTTACAGATTTATTATATGTCAGAAATTAAAACAGCGATTCTTCTGCCCCTCTCACACTATTTTTTAAGTACATGTACGGAATGGATGCTGTTGGTCAATTTCATAAAATATTTTTACAACATTGCTCTAAATGTTATATGTAATAATAAAAGATAGCATGATACCGTCTTATAGGAATGTGATATCATAACTTAGACGAAATGTGTTGCAGTAAAACATTAACTTTCGTAAATTCATATGTTGATTAAAAACTGTATCTACTTTTCATTCCTTTATAAAAAAAATGTTGACTAACATTTGGATTTAGGATTTGAGACATACCTTTATGGGTAAAGAAAATGTATTAAGGAAAACGAAGGAGCGGGTGAATTGTTTCAGAAAAAAAACAATAATTCAATAGTATTTATAGAATAAGAGTGGTGTCAACATTGAGTAAAAAAGTGTAAGAAAGCTTAGATCATATAAATACCTCGAACGCGTCTGCAGGTTGTTTTCCCATATTAATTTTTTATTTTTGTTTTTGTTTTTTGCCATCTTTGACTTAAATTTTTGCTATAGAAATACATCTCATTTTTTTTATAACTCTCGCCTACTTATAAACAAAGTAACTGCTGTTGTAACAATAACGACAATTGCATATTCTAAAAATTGTTTTCCATAATCATTTTTACAGCACAGTATCTTCCCAAAAAAGCGTGGGTTACTTAAAGGCCTTGACGTCTGTCAATACAAAAAGCCTACACCAATCTTTGATTTACTTTTATTCCCATCTTTATCACAATGCGCGTGAAGAAATAGCCTGAAGAACCGGAATTAGCAGCTGAAGCCTGTCTCGTGTTTCCGGAAAGATCTTATCTGGTAAAGCACCGTTTTCATATCCCTGCGTACGAAAACATTGACCATGTTTTATTAAAAGCTTTTTCCTGGTCTTCGCATGAAGCATAGCCAGATGGAACGGCATTATCATAAAGCGGCCTTCCTTGACATGGGATCAGTTGATCTCTCGGGGATGTTGGCCTGTTTGGACAACAGCGTGGGAAGACTTTTGTTTATCCTCTAGGCCAACTCCAGGGACTGGTCAGTGTACAAGGTGCATGTTCCGTGTGGACAAATCTGAGTTAGCGAAACAAGAAAAGGTGACTTCAAAGAGTCAAAGAGTTATCAAGAGTCCACAATGGAGAACTTGCTTTGGGTTGTAATAATCGACCTTGTCGTCGTCATCATTACCACCATCATCAACATAAACATGATCTCAAGAATCATAATTATAAATGTGGTCACCATAATCATTACGAGTATCATCATAACATAAACATCAACAGCAATAGAATCTGCATACGATTATCAACAAAAGTGCAATAAGTAACTGTATTGCTACAGCACATGTAGCAGCAAGACTAGAATCACATGAAGTACATGTAGCTGTATAATAGACTTTTTTAGGACTGGTAAGGACAACTGCTCTTTATTAAAAAAAACCTCTTTGTAAGGACGAGGTTCTCACATTACAGTTGGCAGTTCTAGCAAGAGTTCAGGTCCGTTGACTAAGATCATGTCGTTACTGTGAAATCAGTCAAAGCACGAGTGACTTTATCTAGGAAGAAGAAATGTTTAAAAATGTTAGTGTTTGTTTTGTTTATAATATGTCATAATCAGTTATATGCAAACGCATTCATACTCTCTAGCAAAGGACATTCGTGAGTTTTCTTTCCTTGTCTCTTGCCCAATGGCGTTTCGTGTCTGATTGAAAAAAATAACGATAAACTTAGTTTGCCCCTGTCGAATCTCAGCAGCAATGTAGATAAAATATCGTGTCACTTGTTTGAAGTTGTCCGATACGACATTCCCAAACGGTGTTATTATGTCAAACCAGCAGTGCACTCGTTTGATAGGTGTTAGAGGTCTACAGGGTAGGGCATGTCAAGATACCTAATTCAAATTGTATGTGAGTGTGTGTTTTGAATAGAAAGAATTGGAGTTTTCTCGTGCATCAAGTGGCACTGTTTCAAGACTCTTACTTTATCTGTCTGTCTGTCTGTCTGTCTGTCTGTCTGTCTGTCTGTCTGTCTGTCTGTCTGTCTGTCTGTCTGTCTGTCTGTCTGTCTGTCTGTCTGTCTGTCTGTCTGTCTGCCTGTCTGTCTTTTTCTCTCTCTTTTCTCTTTATATCTTTCGTTCTTTTATCATCCTCTCCCTACCCTTTTATTCTCACCTTCACATCCTCAGCCGACCAATCTTGTTCCTACCGCTCTGTGAACCTCAATAGTTTGTGTTTTAAATAATACAGCCTGCACGTAGCCCTAGAAACTTTGTGTGCGATTTTACGAAAAAAAACCCACTTACAGAATGATATTAACGCTCACAGCTGCAGTCAATGCCGGGTGACACAACACGCATTGTTACATATATCCCGCTGCTCTGCATCACCACCGTGCAATTAAATCATTTAGTTGCACCTGCGCTCAGAGTAAGCAAGGTGGAGCTCCAGGCCAAATACAATACCCCTGTGATGCACGACCTCCCGCAGTTATTAATTGGTGCAGCAGGTAGAAGTCTTTTAATGATTTGTGATCATTCGCTTGACAACCTGTGTTAGATCTTAGAAGAATTTACTTTTACCTGTGTTAGATCTTAGTAGAACATACTTGTACAGCCAACATGTTGTATTTCATTCAAGGCGAAATTAAGATTTTTCAAAGAGCAACAGCCGACATAAAATCACCAAGCAGTCAGTTTGACAGTGTTGCGCTAGATTTTGGACAAAATATTATATATACAATTTCTTTATGAAAAAGTACAACTCTGAAAGGTTAAGAGAATTTTTTTTCTATTATCAGGCGATCGATTTTTAATATACAGGGTATAAACAGGGTTATCTTATAAAAAAAAAACTACAAATTAAATTCTTTATGGATTTTAAAATACCCACCCATTCTTCTTTTATGTGCACACCATTATCCACTGCCATTGATTATCTGCATTCTGTAATACGAGGAATCTTTGAACCACCTCTAGAATTTACCTGGGACTGAATCATCTGAAAAAATAAACCATAATCTAAACTTTTATCCTGTCTTCCTTTCTTATCCAGTTGGATGGATAGCCTCGGGCTTCCCTCGTACAAAGCAGAGAGCGGCAGATCACGTCAATTGTAATTAAATTCTGACAAGAGAGAGAGAGCGCTAAAAACTAAACTATCTTGGTCGATGCTGAAAAATAAATACATACTTTGCAACAATAACAAAATTAATGTAAATGGCCTTCATATGCTTGATCATTGCCTCCGTAACCCTAGGATAAAGCTGTAATTGGACACCAGTGCAGATCTCCGTACACACCGTCTCCGTTCTCAATAATGTCACCTTTATCGCAAGGCATTTAAAGTCTCCCCCTCACTCTCCCCTCTCTGTTTTCTAGAGTTAAACAAAGAAATAACTGGGGAGGAAGAAGGAGTATCGTCCCACCCGAAACTATCAAATAATTATGTTTACCGTGTAATTTGCGGTAAGAAACTGCTGATCTCTTAGGCCGCTGTTATCTTGTTAGTTCATCGATGGATTCAGCATTTGCCTCGTGCTCATCCATTTGTATCGGTGATTCACCCCAGAGATTTTCAGCTTCCTCGAACAATAGTTTAACGAATGTATGGATCTGAGTGAGAGAAATTTTAGTCGCTTTGGATAAGATAAATCGATTTGATGCCATGACTCAGAAAAAAATCCCACAAGATCAAATTAGGTGGTGCTCTAGCTTATTGAACGGATTATACTATAACTTTAAGAATGGCGCATACCGCTGTGATTTAAAACATTAAGAAGCTAAATTAACTCCTATCTCCGGGATAGATACTGATCTCTTAAAACATACTGTGTGACAAGCTAGTCTCCGTGGGGTAATATGATGCAACGATAGACTGAGCAGCTTCTAATCAGGGGTTGCAATTCGATCCCCACTAAGTTCTGTTTAAAACCCTTTGGGGTCTCGTCGACATAAAGGATCATGACATAGGGGACGATCCCTGATCTGCTTTGATCGATGTCATATAATGAAGCCGACTGATATAGAAGTTCTGGCAGTCCAGCGCCATCTTTACATAATGGTACATTAAGTTGTCAGACGATAGTTTCGGAACACTTCCGCGATAAAGCGTAGTTTCTGACGATGAAGAGAAGGAAAACTATCAGACAAAAACTAAATTTTCAAAAATATTTGTTCATTAAGAGATAATCGTCCGCAAGAGTGGAAAAGAAATTAAAATACTAGACCACAACCTTATATTATAAAACACTATGTCTGTGTGTCTCTATAGCAAAAGTTTGAGTGGAACAAAGAACGGAAAGGAGAAAAATAAATTGTTCAAGAAAGGATAGGGTTCATCAAAAACCATGAACAAGTGATACATTGTAAAAGTATACTTCTATATTTGTAACTTGACGTAATAGCTAAATATAGCCAGTGTGTCGGTAACGACTTCCTTTCTATTACATCGTCTAACTATACCTAATGATATTTACCAAGATCACCGTTTATATCGTTAACGTAGACACTTCTAGCATGTTACAATTTAACTCTAAAACACTATGTCTGTGTGTCTCTCTAACAAAGGCTTTAGTGGAACCAAGAACGCAAACGAGAAAAATAAATTGTTCAAGGAAATGATAGGGTTCATCAAAAACCATGAACAAGTGATACATTGTAAAAGTATACTTCTATATTTGTAACTTGACGTAATAGCTAAATATAGCCAGCTTGTTGGAAACGGGCATTGGCCGACTCCCATTCTCTCAAATCATCTAACTAGACCTAATGATATTTACACTGCACCGTTTATCCTGTTAACGTAGAGACTTGTAGCATGTTACAATTTAACTCTTCACAACGAACAATAGAAAAAATTTATTTACAAGTCTTCACCTTAATATGTGATACAAGTATTATTATTTTTCGCCAATGACATTCTTTGACTATTGTCACCTTCATCTTGGATAATTGTTAATCGGCACCTATCTGATTTGCAGCGCTGTTGTCAATCATTGTCAAATAAGACAAAGAACCACCCACTTATCACAAATAGACGAATCAGATTCTGCAGTTACATAAATCACCAATGGACGCTTCACCATTTACACATTATTCCACCAGATATGGGAGGGACGGAACCAATGGAATGACATAACGGAACAGGCAATTTAGTGGTTTCAGTTGACATTGATGAGAAATTATCCTCCTCCCCAAATAAAACCACCGATCATGCTTGTAGTGATTCTACTATGTCGCTCTTTGTCTCATGATCGACAAAGGTCAGTCGGAATATGGGGCTTGTCGATGTTTAAGAATGATGCCCTTCAACCCATTAGAGCAATGCCAACACTGGTTGTGTAAATACATCTCGCATGTAAAGGCACTTCAGGAAAAACACAAACACACACTGTAAAACCCTATGCACTTTTTTCACCAGTCTCTGTAAAGTTGAAACAGTATCTTGGTCCATTTATGGATGAGTACGACTTAGTACTCACAAAATTCAAACAATATGTATGGGAATTCCCCATCATTTTTAGACAAAGAAACGCCTCGAGGTATCTACCCCAGTGAAAATTAGTGCGGCACCGATCCAAGATAAAATGAAGGAAGTTGTGCGCTCTATGGTGCTGTAAGCCTCTCTGTTTTTAAACTTTTCATGACTGACTCATGACAAGAGTTTGTGAGCACTGTATCATGCTTGAAAATCGAACTTAATGCGCCACTTACCATAATTGGGTGTGAGCTAAGCACCAATCCAATAACAACCTTGTTCACACCAGTTCAGTGTTTATATTATATAATGATAGGTGTGAGAGAACTCACGGAGAGAAACAAACCCATCATTGATTTTTTTGAATGCTATATCTCCCCCCCCCCCACAAACTATTTTGTTTTGATTCTATGATTACGGTGTAACTTGACGTAATAGCTAAATATAGCCAGCTTGTTGGAAACGGGCATTGGCCGACTCCCATTCTCTCAAATCATCTAACTAGACCTAATGATATTTACACTGCACCGTTTATCCTGTTAACGTAGAGACTTGTAGCATGTTACAATTTAACTCCCCACAACGAACAATACAGACAATTTATTTACAAGTCTTCACCTTTATGTGTGATACAAGTATTATTATTTTTCGCCAATGACATTCTTTGACTATTGTCACCTTCATCTTGGATAATTGTTAATCGGCACCTATCTGATTTGCAGCGCTGTTGTCAATCATTGTCAAATAAGACAAAGAACCACCCACTTATCACAAATAGACGAATCAGATTCTAGAGTTACAGAAATCACCAATGGAGGCTTCACCATTTACACACTATTCCACCAGATAAGGGAGGGACAGAACCAATGGAATGACATTACGGAACGGGCAATTTAGTGGTTTCAGTTGACATTGATGAGAAATTATCCTCCTCCCCAAATAAAGCCACTGATCATGCTTGTGGTGATTCTACTATGCCACTCTTTGTCTCATGATCGACGAAGGTCGGTCGGAATATGGGGCTTGTCGATGTTAGAGATTTATTCCCTCCAACCCACCAGAGCAATGCCAACACAGGTTGTGGAAATACATCTCGCATGTAAAGGCACTTCAGAACAAACACAAAGACACACTCTGATACATGAACCTTATGCACTTTTTTCATCAGGCTCTGAAAAGTTGAAACAGTACCTTGGTCCCTTTATGGGTGAGTACGACTTAGTACTCACAAAATTCAAATAATATGTATGGGAATTCCCCATCATTTTTAGACAAAGGAACGCCTCAAGGTATTCACCCCAGTGAAAATTAGTGCGGCACCGAAGCAAGATAAAATGAAGGAAGTTGTGCGCTCTATGGTGCTGTAAGCCTCTCTGTTTTTAAACTTTTCATGACTGACTCATGACAAGAGTTTGTGAGCACTGTATCATGCTTAAAAATCGAACCTAATGCGCCACTTATTATAATTGGATGTGAGGTAAGCACCAATCCAATAACAACCTTGTTCACACCAGTTCGGTGTGTATATTATATAATGATAGGTGTGAGAGAACTCACGGAGAGAAACAAATCCATCATTGACTTTTGTGAATGCTATGTCTCTCCTCCCCCCACCCCCCAACTATTTTGTTTTGATTCTATGATTACGGTGTCATCGGAGAAAATTATATCACAATAAGGAAGTTAATGATTAGTCTCCCACCTTCCCATTTTATTACCAAATATTCACCTGCACTTTCTGGTATCTCCTTTGGTTTTACCGTCTCCCGTATTCTTAGAGATAAAATATAGAGAGCGGAAGAGAGAAAGAAAGAAAGGGAGAGAGAGTGCGAGAGAGAGAAAGAGAGAGAGAGAGAGAGAGAGAGAGAGAGAGAGAGAGAGAGAGAGAGAGAATGCACAATAAAGACAAAACTGAAGTTGATTATCACACAAATATGAAATAGTCTAAATGAAAAAAAAGTAATGTTGTAGAATACGTGTATATAACAAATTTGACGACATACAGAGCGACTGGCGGATTGTTGTGGTTGCGATAATACAATGTCATGATATTCAACTGCTCACCAAAGGAGAAGCATATAATAAAGACAAAACTGACGTTGATTATCACACAGATATGTATTCTGAATGAAAAAAAAATCTTCTCATATATAGAATAAAAAATGAGAGATAGATACAAAGTCATAAATAGATCATGAAAAAAAAACCCGAGAGGGGCTAGAAAGACAGCAACACGCACATACAGAGAGACACTCAGATGAGTATAAGTGGGACTTTTGCGTATACGCAATCTAGTTTGATAGAAAAAAAATGTATAATTGAAAGTTGTAAAATTTGTTGATCTATTGAAATAGTTCGCGAAATTAGAGAGCTTTTTTGAAAAATGGATAAAATTTCATGTTAAGCCCATAGTTTTAAGATCATAAGCCCCATGTATGCCTTCAGTGGAACGGAAGAGTAAGAGAAAAGCGAGAAAGAGAGTGATATAAAGAGAGAAAGCGAGAAAGAAAGAAAGAGAGAGAGAGAAAAAGTGAAAGAGATAGAGAGAGAGACGAAAGAGGCAATAAGTAAAGACAAAGTGGGGAGTAGTAGTTGAAAATACCTAAGATAAAAAGCGTGGGGGAATTGAAGGGGTTGGGCTTAGGAACCAGAACACAAAATATTTGCGCCAAAATTGCTATAAGAACATATATTTAAGTTAATCCTCTAAGGTCTTGCTCGTTATCTATTGGTAAATTCTTCACCATAAGTAAATAGAACCCATCAAGAGAAATGCTCAAAGGCTCAACAGTTCCCTGAGGATCAAGAGGCGACATTACCACCAACTGCGCCCATTGACACCTTAACACCGTCCGGGTAGATTACCCACCCACCGGACATTCCCGGTTCTGCTGCTGCATCAGCTGCTGTTCAGGCCTGAAAGACTTGCTCCACTTTCAAACTGGGTCAGGCAGATGCGTCAACCCCAGTGAGTTACTGTGGCAGCGTCAACAACTTTCAAAATTCAATAAAAACACAAACTCTTTTTATTGCGCTGTTTCCTTCTAATAAAAACATGGGAGAGGGTGATGATAGCGTTCTTCCCAAAAACACCAGCATTGGACAATTCGAATCGCTTTCAGTATCAAAAGGTGCCAGGATTGCGTGAAATCTGACACGTAAAGACTACTTTGGGGTATTAGGGTAAGAGGGTTTATAGAACAAACTATTGAGAGATTGTTAATGTCGACCGCGTACTTAAAACACTTATTTTTACTATAAAACTATTCTTTATAGCTTTAGACGTCTTTGGTCCTTGAATTCATTGTATCAATTTATATCAATTACCACCACCCCCCCCCGATCTCTATTTCTCTCTCTCTCTCTTTCCCTCTCTCTCTCTCTCTCTCTCTCTATCTCTCTCTCCCCAACAAACACAGAAACATTTCTTTTTTATGTTTAAAAAACCCTTTGATAAAATTTCCCCTTTCTAACTCTTTTCCACAAAAAGTTAAAATTTTATATCTTGTCAAATTGATACACTCAACGTCAAGACAGAAAGCTCTCCGTTACAAACCAGCTCAGAACTTTGTTTAAAAAATCATTTATTCAATTTAAAAGATAGTGAGTAAAAATAGACAGAAAAAAGTGATTGCGTGAGAGAACTGAAGATATAACTAAATTCACTACTATTATGCTTTTAGAACCCATTTTTCCGAGTGTGAGACTAAGTTATCCATACATGTAGTATGATTGTAGTATTTACATCAATCTGTTGTGATACTCTCCATGTTTTTAACTAGGATTGTTATTGTAGACGACTGAAAATAAAACCAAGGCCTAAAATTTCTCAATCTTAATGGATTTTCAAACCAATATAATTCATCTTTCCGTTGTACCATTGAATAGATTAAACAGAAAGTCTTATCATCTAATTATAATAGTCGCGAGTGTCACTCTTTCATAAAAAGATCATACTCCCCCACCTATCTCTCTATTTATGAAGGCATTAATACACCTTAAGTGAAATATCCATGTTACTTTAAGCAAATCTTTTTGGCTGCACAGATTGTGGGATCTTTTTTATTTTCTTTATTAAAATTTTTTTTTGGAGAATTAGATTTTCTTTCCAATCAATTAGGGACAATGGATTAAGTGGAAGTTTGATCACTAAATTAAAATATGCTGCCGCCAAAAGGACCCCTATTTTATCATGGGCGTTCGTAAATCATCTATTAATGTGGTATACATTCACACCCGCCTTTTTTCTTGAAGAATCAATTAGTCTGGGGGACGACGATTATTTCTCATTGACCTTAGGACACAAATTTTCACGTACAACTATACCGAAAAAATAAATACGATGTGATATAGTTTCTGACCCTTTCTTGAAAGAACGAGGGAGAAATAGCGGGAGAGAAAGGAAGCCAGATTGAGGGAGGTAGAAGGAGAGAAAGAAAGACAGACAAACAGACAAACAGACAGACAGACAGAGATTAACCCTCAAAGGCAACTTCGGAAGGATGTGAGATAATTAGAAATGCAAAGAATGATAAGGGTAAATGTGGAAGGTAAAAAAAACAAAAAACAACGAGGAACAATAAATCACTCGAAAAACTGGATCTGTTTTGAAAAAAGATAAACAAAAAAGTACAAAGGATATTTTAACATTAAAAACAGCATCTACATTCCAGCAAACTAACAATTCCGATTCGCTATCGAGAGGCCTCTTTGCCTTCGGCAAACACTCGGTTAATTGGCTCTATTGAAATCATAGTACGGTTTCTTTCCCTGTCAAAACTGAACAGTCGTGTTTGTACTTGTAGGGAAAAGTACCCACAGTGACCTCACCATTAGCATCAACTGCTTCTTCTTGAACACTCTAGAAAGTTAACATTGATAGTCAGTTTGAGCCATAGTTGTATATGATATATTATATATTGAGCTGATATCTGGGCTATAACCACGCACTTGCAAGGAAAAACTCAGCTACAATGTACACTGTATTTAGGCAAGTGGGTCAGTTTGCTGCCTGGAGGAACTGGCGAAATTAACTCTTAATGATGTACTCACCATTCGTTAGTGATGAAAAGAGGAGCCTTATTCTGAACATTGTACTGTCTTTCAAAGCGCTCCAAGCTCATTACCTGAGATTTCAACATGAAAAGATCTTCTCCCAAAACAAATTAGAAGAAAAGCACGCCAAGGAAAATCATATTCGTGTCACGTTCTACTTTTTTGATGAAGGTTTTTCTTGTTATTTTGAATGTATAAAAAATTAGGACAAGTTATCTTCTGTTGTTACCTTCAGAATGCCTTTCTGGTGTCTGTGTATATATTGCATTAGCAACTTGTTAGTTTGAGGATTCTTCAAAACCTCTTCCTGTTTCTCTGAAGATTGTGGACTACTCAAACTCGTGTTTTTGCTTGTTGCTTGTTGAAAAACAAAACGTGAGTCTGTCGGAACTGGGTCGACCTGGCCTCAATCTTCGCCTGGAAATGTTAAGACACTGCCTGTCTCAGGACGCGTCTGACGAGCTTGAGTCCAGGGATGCACAGCCTCGTAAGAAAGATAGGCAATTTAAGGGTCTGTTTGTGAAAGGTAATTAAAAGCAAGGAAAGATACAACTACAAAACTAAAGCAGCTCAAGGTGTGAGGCTGCTATAAATAGAGGATGGTGGATAGACAGAGGTGGAAACACAGAGCTTAGGAAAAGAGTTAGAGATGTAGCGTGATAATTAATAGAATAATAGATAGAGAGTGAACAAGATAGATAGATAGATAGATAGACTATCTATCTATCTATCTATCTATCTATCTATCTATCTATCTATCTATCTATCTTATCTAAGGAAAATGTAGCGTGTTTATAAATAGAATGATACGGAGTGATTAAGTGAGAGAGAGACAGAGAGAGAAAGAGAGAGACAGAGAGAGAGAGAGAGAGAGAGAGAGAGAGAGAGAGAGAGATAGAAAGAGAAAATACATCCAAAAATGCAAAGAAAGATATACGTGATTGCGGTAAATCATTTATCGATGGATACATAGAAAATATTGAATAGACAGAGAACATATATATATTATGTAGATGAAGTGGAGATCAAATATTAGATAGATAGGTAGATGGATAGAGCGATGATAGCTACAAATAGACAAAATATATACCGGGTGTAGTCAGATGGATCAAGATTCAAGGAAGCAAGAGACAATGTAAGATGACATTCAATCTTGACACGACTAAAGAAGGAGGGAAACTATCGATCTTAGCTCTCAAGAAATGAGGGCAGTCAGTCACGTAATCGAGAGCAAGTGAGTTACAGTCGCGATGTCGGCCAAGTGGGTTTGATAATACCACAGAGGGGAGGAAAGGTGTCAGGTTTAAAGGAACACAATGAAAATAATATGTGTTCAATCAATGCTCCAAAGATTTTACGATGTGGAAAAAAGACGTTTTATGTTTATATTAAAGAGATATAAAAAAGTAGAACATCAACTATGAAATTTCGCCTACCTATAAAACGAAATAGGAATAATCTAACAAACAATAAAAAAACAACCCATACAAGTTACATGAACTAGTTCGCAAACATAAACATGAATTTTTTTCCCTTTATACAAACAGGTCCCAACCTGAATCTACTAGATAATGCAAACTTAACTTTATTCTTATGAACACTTTCTCATTTTTCTACGTCAACAAACGTTGACGAAAGAACCAGTTTAAATTGCATTTACCTAAATATCTAAAATTCTGATGTAAATAAATTATGTTCAATGAAGCACTCCCGGCGTTTGACAACATCATGACAAAGGTAGATGCGCAGTAGCTCATGTACGTAAAGGACAGAAAGGACAGGTTTTTCAACAATAATTTTCAACGGTCCATTATAAGATTAAAGTGCCTTAAAGGCTCATCGTACTAATGGGCGTCATTGCGATTATTTCTATTTCGCTGATGTTTTGTCGCCTTCGGCAATATGCATGCCACCTCTCTTCCAAAACCAAGAGACCAAGAGGCGCTTTTTTCGACACTATCCATTTTCCATAAATTGTGCTAAAGTACATAGATAATTGTTCAAATGTACTAACAAAACTGTGGATCACTAACAATTCAACATTTTCGTTGTGAAATTTACTACAGGTTTTCACGGAACAATATTATAGGATCAAGTGTACTAACAAAACAGTGCATCAATGCCGAAGAGCATTTCAGAGTTATGTTAAAGTTATTACAGGTATTCCCTTCTAAGCCTATGCTGAAGTTTCCGAAGGATACCGCAACGGTTTCATGCAATCTTGGCTAATTCCGTGTGCTAGCATGTATGGCTTGCAATAACTGCTTCATTGGGAAACTCCCTCAATGCCAATAGACATATAGCTGAAACAACAGACGGTTTGTATTATTGGATTTATGTCCATAAACATTTTTTCACAACCCAAACCTTATAGATTGTAAATTACACCCAAACATGTCAATTTTTCAGTTCTACTGATGTCGCCAACTCCGCCGAGCCAATGAAGCAATTAGGTCATGACCCAGTTCTGTACGCCTGGAGCGGTGGCCGTGCACCTCCTGAGCCCGGCGACTGGTGACCATGAATGGCGACCATATCTGGGGCAGTCGCGGGCCTGATTAGGGTCGCCGCCAGCCGTCGAGTCGCCCAGCCGTTCACTGGACAGATTGCAGAACGGCCAACCCAGCTAGGCACGGAAGTGGAATTTTTTTAGCCAAATAAGTGTGGAATAAAGTGCGTCTAAATACGCGTTTTTTGGCGTAAGTTGGCATGTCAAAGATTGTTTTGAGGGGCTGATTGGGTCTCCACTCAGAATTAAAGCCTGCGTTCCCCCCATACCCGCCGCTTAACCAACTGACCTACAAAGACATTGTTTATTTAGGAATGTGTTGTCAAGCTGCATTAAATTATGAAAATACGTCTATGCTCTCGTAACCCATTAAACAGGATTTAACATACTTATTATGCAAGTTAACAATGGCGTTTATGGAGACCATTAATAATAATTATATGAAAAAAACTTTGTGATAATGATCAAGATTATACTATTAATGAAGTAGTGGTACAAGAAGAAATGATACAGAAGTAGAAACTGAGAGGCAGAATTAAAAGTAGTAGTAGTAGTATTAGTAGTAGTAGTAGTAGTAGTAGTAGTAGTAGTAGTAGTAGTAGTAGTAGTAGTAGTAGTAGTAGTAGTAGTAGTAGTAGTAGTAGTAGTAGTAGTAGTAGTAGTAGTAGTAGTAGTAGTAGTAGTAGTAGTAGTAGTAGTAGTAGTAGTAATAATAGTAGTAGTAGTAGCAGTAGTAATTATAATGCTTTTAGTTGCAGCAGCAGCAGCAATCTATTTTTTTAGAAAAGGGAAACTATTTTTTTTAAATCAAACCCCTGATGTATTGATTATAATTTTATGTCGTGTCCGAATTCACTCTGCAAAATTAAGAGTTTAAATTTTCTCTAATACGACAATTGACTGGCAATATCTATTGAGTAGATGTAAATCGCCCATATGCACCAAAATTAACCATTGAATATCCTCTGCTAAAGAACAACAGAAATCGTTAAACGATTTATAGCAATAGCATACATTTGAGCCTAAATTTTTATTTTTGTAAATTTTTACTTCGATAACTAAATTGTATGTAGATCACTTGAATAGTAAGTGTCAAAATTAATAATCATTTGGAACAATAGTTAAAATTGTATAATGTACTTTTGTAAGAACGTCACCAGACTTGAAATGAGGTGTCCTCAGCTGATGTAATACTCGTTAGGGGGATTTTCTTAAGAGGTGATTAGAACCCTCAGGCGCCTTAGAGAAGACTTTCATATGCTTCAAAGTATATTTTATAAAATATGTTAAACCACAACATCTACGCTAACTTTCGCCCTCCCCCTCTCTCTTCATACTGCATATTTTATTCTTATACCAAAATCATGTCCCAACCCTGGATTTAAATTTCTTAACTAATAAAAAAGTATGTCAGCCGTCATTCCTCGGTATCTCCAAAACCATACGTCAAGACTTCCCGCAATACACCAGAAGCTTTCCTTACTAACCCAGGAAGTTCAAGCAGAGATTTATATATTATTATCTCTTTGTGGGTCAGCTCTGACTAGCTAATTCAGATGCACTGATAAGTGGCACTGCACGAAATGGGTCATACACATATTGGTCAAGAGAGGCTAACAGACTGGCAGCTAATAGCCTAGGCTATGTGCAGCCTGTTTCCTCGACCTACATCGATTGGCCTCGATCCTGTATAGATCTAAGATCTAGAAACTAGATCTATGGTCAACAACAAGAGGGACATAAACACTAGCCCACATTGAGTCTCGTATGGACAGTGAGGGCGGAATCGGATTATGACCTCAATAAGACTATCGTAAATCGTCCCTTGATGTGTAAGCACAATGTCAGATTGAAATAAAAAGCGACAAGCGTATAATACATTAGTAAAATAAATCAAAACCTTGGCTCAGACCACCACCACCACTACCACAACCACCACCACTACCAACAATCACAACAAAATAAATAGTACTAAAAAAAAACTAGTTTGTAGTAATGCAGTGAAGAGTTGTATACAATGCGGTAGAAAACAAAAACAAACAAACAACAAACAATCGCAACGTAACGTGATACGCTAAGAGCCAAGGGATTTTCTAATTTAAAACGAGAAAAGAAAGGTAAGAGTAAAGTAAAATGTATGCTTAAATGATGAGGAAAAAAAGGTTTAAAAAGTAAAATGTTACCAAGTGATTTGATTTTTTTTTTTGGGTGGGGGAAGGGTGAGATTGAAGGGGTGTGGGGAAGGAAGTGGCTTTAATTCCAGACACAAAATAATTGTCTAAGGGAACTCAGCGGCACTGTCGCTCTAGAACTGGTTGACTCCTTTTCTGTATAAAATGCTAACCACATATTGCATTTTTGATTCATTCATCATTTTCTATGTTGACAATAGCACAGTGCCGGATTCAGGTTTGAGAGGGGCCCCTCACTCCCTATCGTTGTACTAGGATGCATAATTTTACAAAGCGTTTTAAAGGGGGTCGATTCTGGTGGGAGCGCGTGTGTGTGTTTGGGGAGAGGGGGAGGGAGTCGTTCCAAAATCGTTAAATTGATAATAGCACCTTTCCCTCACTCACTCATTCATGTTTCTTTGATAATGATAACATTAAAGATGGAAATAATAGCTTAAATGATATTTACGAACGCATTGCAGTTATGTTTCATTTAAACAATGAATTTTGTGCGAAAACGGAATTTTCATGCGATTAAAGATGACCGAGAATGTTTGATTTTCAAACTTTGAAATTATAATCACTTATTTAAACTCCATCGTTTTAGAAAGGCATAGAATAAAACATATGAGATACATGTATTTTCATGGACCCCTTTCTGTTTCCTTTGCCTCGCTTTGAGACCCGGGGAGACACCCTGGGATTACTGAAAGATCGATCGCATGGGAAATAATTGTGGAGTATGGACAGCTGCAAACGAGCTGCTGCAAAGGTGACACTCGTTGACCTTATGAACTCCAAAATGGGAGAAACTCAACCCGCTTGTTACCTCCCCTCGTCACGTGACTGGCGTCAGAAGGAGAGTTGATACCCAGTAACGACTTCTCGCAGTGTATGGCTCTGACAGAGTGATTTACTGGAATAAATGTTCTAATATGATAAATGCAAATAGTTTAAACTTTATTATTTTTTACATATATAAAAATGATGATTTTAATGATGAAGATATTTATGGTAATGATGAAAACGGGAACAAATAGAGAAACAGCAAAAGCAAAATCAATCAATAAAAAAATCTACAATATGAATAAAAACAACAAAATTAACAACACCAACAGCAGCAACAAGAGAAATATCACAACAACAGCAGTAACAATTTGGCAATGAAAGTATAACTAACAGTCAGTCCAGGCTACTCGAGAAAGCTCAGTCAATTGGTTCTTGTATTGTGACCAGCAGGAGGTTTTAGGTTCGAGTCGCAGCTGTGGTTCCCGTCTACGTGTATGATTTTGGATACTCAGGGCCCTAAAACTTCTCAGACAATACGAGGCTGTTAAAAACTTTCCCTGTTCTAATTTTAGAGCAATGCTCTATAACAAATCATGATGGAGGATATGATACAATTCTGGCTGCTGGTGACTTCTTGAGTTGATAGGATAAAATACGAATATGTAGCCATGCGAACTACAACTATTATTTCATTTTAAATCGTACCACTTATCTAGCTATTAAAAAAGTTTGAAGTCACCAAACTAACCCTTATGGAAAGGAGCGATCCAGCTTGCCGCTTCTGTAGTTCTATATCATGCTTCTATATCTATATTTAGCATTATCTGGTTTCGTGCATCCACAGATTATTTGATGTGGAAGAAGAAAAAAAACTGTCGTGAAAAGCGTTAAACTAATAATAGGCCCGGCGCTCCCATCGTCTATTCAGCGTGGTGCTCATTTGATACCATTGCTCCTATGTTCGATACAGACTCCTGCTGAGATGATGATGATGATGATGATGATGACGATGATGATGATGATGATGATGATGATGATGATGATGATGATGATGATGATCATGATGATGATTATGATTGTATCCTGCCATGTCTTGTGTGTGCGACAGAACATAAAATTGTCAGACGTCAGTCTTGGGTCCCGTCCACAATATAGCCTATATAGTGCTGATGTTGGACGTTAAAACCAAATCAAATACAACTACAACTTAAGTAACAGAAGTATTAACTTGGCAGTGAAAGTTTAAAAAACCCAACGATCAGCGCAGGCTACTCGAGGAAGCTCAGTCAATTGGTTCTTGTACTGTGACCAGCACGAGGTAGGCCTATACGAACTACAACAGTTACTATTGTATTATTTTAAATCGCACCACTTATCTAGCTATTTAAAAGTTTGAAGTCACCAAACTAACCGTTATGGAAAGGAGCGATCCAGCTTGTCGCTTCTATAGTTCTATATCATGCTTCTATATCTATATTTAGCATTATCTGGTTTCGTGCATCCACGGATTATTTGATGTGCAAGGAGCAAAAAAAAAAAAAAGCGTTACACTAATAATAGGCCCGGCGCTCCCACCGTCTATTCAGCGTGGTGCTCATTTGATACCATTGCTCCATGTTCGATACAGACTCCTGCTGGTCTAGCCTGGTCCAGGCGGCCCAGCATTATCATTATCCCGTGTGTCATCTGGGTCAGATTCAGGCCTCTAATTCTCCATGCGAATTAGCCCCTCCTGCAGCGCGGATCTGATAAGAGATAAGAGATCTGGCGATAGCATTTCTCTTCTCATGATGGGCAGGAGTTCCATGTAGCGGCGATTTCCGTGTTGACTAAATGGCGATAAAATTGGGCTACATGCACTAGTAAAACATTTCTACTACTACTACTACTGCTGCTACTACTACTACTACTACTACTACTACTACTACTACTACTACTACTACTACTGCTGTGTGTGGGAAAGAGAGAGAGAGAGAGAGAGAGAGAGAGAGAGAGAGAGAGAGAGAGAGAGAGAGAGAGAGAGAGAGAGAGAGAGAGAGAGAGAGAGAGAGAGATCCATCAAAGGAAAGAATACTGTTCCACGCCACATGTCAATCGCGAAGATTCAGCGATGTCGATCCTGTAATTTAAAGCGATTGAAAAAAAGAACGGTCGAAAAGAAGAACGAATAATACAATTTTTTTAGAATGCATTGGGATGAAAAATAGTTTATTTGGATGGACGAGGTGATTTGAAAAAAAAAAAAAATTAAGAATAACTAATTACATTGTACTGTCAAATACAGGGAGTGCGGAAGTCAAATTCAATTCTAAGCCCAAAAAATGGAAAGAAGGACTAGTTGTAAAAGTTGGCGGAGAAATGCAAAAATTGTTCTTAATAATATTGAAAAGAAGATTAAAAAAAAACGAACTAAAACGAACATTGAACTGCAGCTGTCTACAATATAAGAATAATGCTAAAATCTTGGACAAATACACTCTATCAAATCAACATCTGCAGCTTGAAATTCAAGTAGTCCCATGGCCGCTAGCTCACAATAAACCGATTCATCTTCAGGCTTGGATTCCTTCCCTCCAAACCTCCCACCTTGGTAGTCTTGTCAGGATACTTGCAAAGCTTTTATCAGCGTCTTCCTGTCTTCCTACTTAATATCCTTCAAGCTTTTTTTGTTGTTGCGTTTTTTTGATCAATAAGCGCTCCCTCTGTAAAGCTTATGGAAGCAAGTTGGCCTTCGGTGAGAGCAAAGGGACGTTACTCTGTGGCACTGCGAGGCCAACCCCTGGTCAAGGGCGAAGCAGATCGATAACTGAGTGACTGAGTTGAGGACAGGCGGATGCATCGACTCTGGTGCTCTCCGATAGTACAGTGCATGCACGCGACATGCGGGTTTAAAATACACGGGACATATAGGTCTATATATACTCTGGCATGGAGATGGGTGGGTAAAGCATTGTTGGGCATAGAAATACTCATTCTACCCTACATGAAGATAAATAGTGCATTATAGTCATCATAGAAAAACTTAAGAGGAAAAGCAACAACTCAATATTGAAATAAATGCAAGTAGTCGGCATCAAAATTATAACGTATCAATCAGATTGGACGTGATCTCAAAACGAAAATAAATAAGGCGTCTAGGCAATGAGATGCGAGGCGCATCTATATGACTCAGAGATACACATACCCTAGGTTCAACATGGAAAATAAAGAGGAAATACATGTACGAGTATAATATTATAAGGCGATGGAGCCGGAGACACATGGGACATATACTCGACATAGAGAAATGTGGCACATAATCTCAACATCGAAATATAAAGGGCCAAAAGAGGCATGAAAAAGGGCATCTACTTATGGAGCTAAATAGGGCACCATCTGCATTACGCATAGAGATAGGGTCACATGACACCTAGTCAGCATCGAAATAGCAACTTACTAGAGAAACATTGGGAATACAATATACGAGTAGTTTTAAGGAGGAACGGCAGCTCAATCGGTTTTTAATGTGGATGGACAAGCAGGACGCCCGAAATTCAGACCTCACGCACTAAAACAGTGCTTTATTCTCCATAGCTGTATGAATATTTTGTGTACAATATCAAAGAATAACAGATTGTAATTGAAGATTATTATGGCATCCACCAGGCTTGGAGTTAATTATGACATATATTACTATTAGGCATGGAGATACAAGCGGTATCTGCTCATTATTTGTTACTGTCTTATTCCTGTCTGTATTCTCGTCTGTCTAGCTACCAGACTCTTTGCCTCTGCTTCTGTCTCTTGTTTTCCGCTTTCTTCTTTTTCGGTTAATCTGTCGACTCCCCTTTCTCCTGACTATCAGCTTTGTCTGTCTGTCTACATGTCTATCTTGATATTTTCCCCCCTATTTTATCTCCCTACCCCCTACTTACCGTTTTCTTAATCTCTCTTTCTACCTCTCTCTCAATCTGTCTTCTCTCTCTTTCTACCTCTCTCTCAATCTGTCTTCTCTCTCTCTTTCTCTCTCTCTCTCTCTCTCTCTCTCTCTCTCTCTCTCTCTCTCTCTCTCTCTCTCTCTCTCTCTCTCTCTCTCTCTCTCTTTCTCTCTCTCTCTCTCTCTCTCACCATATTCTCTCTCTCTCTCTCTCTCTCTCTCTCTCTCTCTCTCTCTCTTGCCGTTATTGTGCCGACGTGCCGTAAAACAAACTGAAGTTTTGTTTATGTCAATAGAGACACATTTCTCTTTTACCATCACTTCACCTGTACTTATTCCTGGCGCATCTAGAACAATAAAAGAAAATCTCTCAGTCGAGTAAAACAAATAGACGAGCATTCATAAACCCACAACTTAATCAGTGTTTATCGGACCATTGACCGATTCAATGCCATTTTATCCATTTATCTAATTTCTGCCTTCGATTGACCCTGTCTTGGCTCGCCAAAGCCTGAGGGGAAAAGAAACATATTAAAAAACCCAACATGGTTTAACGAAGGCCGAGGTTGAGTGCAGGTAATGAGTCTCTCAGAGTAAAAGAAAAGAACGTAGACAATTTTTTTCAAGTCTCTCTCTTATTTATGTCTACGATTTTTAAACAATAATGTAAAAAAATTCAAGACCAACACAACAGCAACACAGGCAAAATGGTTGAAAATGTAATATATTGAGACGATCATCAGTTACCCGAAGATACTTGAAGAAGACGGTGTACTAGATAGGATCGAACCTCGGATTTCCTATTTATCGGAGCATAGTGCCAGATCACTATCGACTGAGCACTCTGAATCCCCATTCTTCTTTCACTGCAAGTGGTCAGATTTAACGATGTCCCTGCGTTGCTTTACCGCACCATTAGCGGAGTTTAATTAACGACACCCGGTTATTTCCTTTGATTTTAACTCATCGATTCCAGCTAGCACAAGCCGATAGAAACATTATCTTGGCTTAACTCTAGGGCAGATGAATCTGAGGACTGGATGATTTTTATTTTTAAAAAAATCAACCACTAATGCATGCGATTGGTCATTGCATTTAACGCAATATATAAGTAAGACATAGTTAAATATCATTGTACATGTTCGCATCAGGACATTTTTTCTCATTTGGTGCATTTTTTTTGCCGGGGCCTCCATATTGAAATGCCATAGGTGCGATCTTTTGAGTAGCGATTTTAAACAATTCTTGCCACATCCATAACCACAACATGAAATTAAATTTTTTTGTGAATAATAATTAAAAAAGCATGCACATAATTGTGTGTGATAATGTGCATTTGGTTTTATCACTGTGTACTTATATGGGTTTTTTCGCCACTTTATCCAAATAGTATTGTGATTGTCTTCCGTATTCATTACTTTATGCCTTTCTTGTTTGGTCTATCTCGCTTTTTTAAATCACATTTTCTATCTTTCTTTTCTTTCTCTCCCTCAATCTTGTAGTGTTTTCCAGCAATTTCACTTCTTTCCTCACTCTCTCGGTGTCTCTCGTAAAACTTACTCTATATTCCCAGTCGCGCTTTATCATTTTTTTTCAGTGACATGAGTTTGGAAAGACTCTATTTCTCTTCCCCCTCCTCCGCCTTTTTCCTCTTTTACTTGATCCTAGAATCATCACCATTTTTCTTCCCTTCCCTATTTTTTTTTATTTATCTTGATAATGTTTTGTTTATATATCTATATAGAATTGGGGCAAAAATAAATCATCTCCAAATATAGCCTACGGTGTTAGTTCAGAATGACTGCACTTCTGCGGCGCAGAAAAGAGGGTTAAAAGGAGGCTAAACAAATAATCCTGTTTATAAAAGCAAACGTATCTTGTTTGAAAAGTAGCCAGAGACATAAATCCGCGGCCCCAGCTGCAGGTCTACTAATCACCCAGAGCCAATTTATGGGGGTTGAGATCTATACCGTGACCTACTTTTCTAACCACTCATAACAGTATTCCAAAAGACACTAATTTCCCGTCTATCTGGTTATCTCGGCTTGACTTCGCTGGGCAGACAGGAGCCCAGGGCTTGCTGGCCTACATTCCAGGGGATGATTAGAATTAGAGATAACTTCTCTTATTGGTGAAAACACGGTCCCCTGGATTAGCCACTTATTAGAAATCTGTTCAAAGACCGTGATTTAACATACGGCCATTTTATACACATATTACACTTATAGAAATATACGCTCGTACAAGTCAAAATATTGTGGTTATCATGGTTAAATTAAGTTTCAACCGTTAAATCAATAAGTTAAACAGATGGGTCTCAGACAGATGAAATAAACAGACACTTACTTATAAAACAAAATCGAGACTTGTATTTATTTCTTTAAAAACACGTTTTCTATTTGGCAGCAAATAACATTGTCAGACTTCTGTCTTGGGGCCCGTTGAGGTACATGATCCTGCTTGGCGTTATACTTGCAGAGTTTCTCTTTTAAAAAGAACCTCTTAAAATAATTATGAGAACCTCTGTTTCCCCCATTCTCCAAAACAGCTTCCGCTACAGAAGAATGTGTTCACCTTTATCTTATGCTGTGATAAACGACTAACGGTATTTTATCTTCACAGTTCACAGTCTCTCTTCAAGACAAATTTCCTATCGGCAAACGGAACCGTCTTTTGTCGCCACCTTAGATTCTACGCGGATGTAAATAATGGATGATAAAAATGTAGGTCAAGAAAATTATCGTTCTTCCCATTTAACCTCAAAATATTCTACTAGGAGATAATTGCATTAGACTTCTTCTTATTTAAATACTACTTAACCTTAACTGGTCTATTAAGGAACCGTTATTGAGATGAATGTCTTTGGTACCAATCACATAAACGTTCGTTGGATGATAAACTTCGTTTTCTGTATCTGAGGAAATGTCTATGGAACTATTGCGTCTCGCCTCTTCAGGGAAAAAGGTCAAGAGGATAAAACCAAAACTAATTATTGCTTGTGATCATTTGTTTAGTACATATAACTTGTACTCAACTTTTAGGTACTTTGCTCTCGTTTTTGTTGTAGTCCTTATGATTAATGCTGGTGTAAAACACTTTACTATTAAAGCGTTACAACATTGTTCTTTCATCAAAATAATTAGTGACTTTGTTCACTGCCAGTTCGAAGATGATGAAATTATTTTTTATCTCCTAAATGATCCAGACCGTAAGATTATTAGTTTGATCTTCTGATCTTTTCTCATTTCAAATCTCCTAAACATTTTAGTCATTTGATGAATGATATGTAGCAGGATAAGTATTTTATTTCTGCAGTTCTAAAATTACACCAAGTTCGATTGCCCAAGATTGAAGAAAACGCGTATTGGGTCCTCGTTTTTTAAATTTTAGTGTTTTGTTCATGTTAACATATTCGTGTCTGCTCCGTGGCATACACGATATCAGATGTATGGGTAACCACTCCACAGACTATTTTAATTTGTTCACTTGACCTCTGCAGTATAAGGGTAACGGTGACCTATTTTTAAGTTCAGGCATTATGAGGGCGGTACTCAGAAAAATTCTTGCTCAATTCACTTTTCCGATTAAAAAACAAAGTAAATAGTCCTACTTGTAAGTTGTATCGAATAATTTTAAAACTAACTCGCCTTAACTCTTAGTCGAGGCCTTCTTTTGGTAAGACTTGCTCTCAGTCTCAGTGCAAAATTGATGTTTGTCTGTTTGTCTATTTGTCTGTAAATGGGTGTGTTATTAAAGGAAGCCTCTGACCACTCTTATGATATCCAATAATTAAGCACAGACCTGGGTACAGCAACGTTCATTGCATGCCGGACCAGCGAGTGTGTGTCAAGGTGAGCACCTTATCGCCCCCAGTTGCGTCGAATGACGAGCCAACCTGCCTGGCAGTAATCGCTCTGCCGTGGTCCTGCCATCTCGACATGCCACCGCAGAGGTCTGCGATGCCACCACGCAGCGATGCCAACCTAACTGACATCATCGTGTGCAATAAGAAGTAAAACATTCGCATGGACATGGGTACAAATCCGATTTTTTGGCGTAAGTTTGGGAGCTCTGATCCATGCGAACCAAGATGTAGGTGAGTACGATGGACTCCTCAGAGATGTGTGTTAATAGGATCATTTCGCGCTGCTTCTGGACTAAATAACGTACTAGAAGGAAGAGATTGGGCAATGGAAGACGCGTAGATGTGAAGCAGTTTCATCGGCAGATCGTTAAGAGAAGATAAGATGGAGAGGGAGGGGGATACAGTGTAGAAGTGAGAGAGCGAGAGAGGAGAGAAAAAAAGAGAGAAAGAGAGCTAGAGAGGGAGAGAGAGGAGGAAACATATAGATTATAGTATTCGTAGATGGAGAGAAATAGTTACATAGATAGACCAAGCGCATGCAGACATTGGACCTTATCAGAAAGACATAATCTGTGAAGCAGACATCATGGCCATAAAATCAAAGCCGGATGATCCATCCCTAGATAGATAGATAGCCCGATATTTCAACAGGGGTGGAGAGAACCACACAGAGATAGAGCAATAGAGATAGATAGATAGATAGATAGATAGATAGATAGATAGATAGATAGATAGATAGATAGATAGATAGATAGATAGATAGATAGATAGATAGATAGATAGATAGATAGATAGATAGATAATTAGATAGGCAGATAGATAGAACACTCAGAATTGTAGATGTACTGGTAAATGATAACTTTAGTGGTAGTTTTGATGGGAAATTCAGTTCCAGCTATAGACGTCAAAGCGTTTTACTTAGAAAAGAAGTTATGCATCACTATGTCTAAAGTAGTGAAACTTTATCTTCTAGTGAAATGAACAGTTTTATAAACAATTTACAGTTTCTCGAGAGCAATAACTAACTCAGCTCATTATTCATTTAGCTTGACTGCAATGTAGACCTTAGAACAAAATGCGAGTGTAGTAATTACGCTATCCGAAGTAACCTAGCTCCACCGGTAACATTGTTGAAATGGGATCTTGCCTCGCTAAGATACATGACTTTCTACGCGGAGTGGGGAACCCAAGCCGTCTTGGACTAATCAATTTGACAGCGGGAATCAGCGGGCTGTGGCGTGGTGAGCAGGCACTGCGAGTGGATTTATCTCAGCACTAATAGGTCAGGAGATTCGCCTCTAAAGATGTCTGTAACCGCTTGAGGATGTTTAGCTTAGGCCTACGTTAGAAGATTTCACGGTTGGGGGCATATAATATACTTGGCGTGAGTAAGAACGAGATAGAGGGGTGGGAGAGAAAGAGAGGGGGAAAGAGAAGTTAAGAGAGTGAGAGAATGAAAGGGCTTGCTAGAATAAATGATTCAAATAAAAGGAGGCTAGGTGATGACTTAGTAAGCCAATCTTCTGTAAAAGCACAAATACACGCAGACAAACACACACGATGAAGACAAAACCATTTTGTAAATATTTATACATAATATATTGTTTATACAAATGATCCCATAAGACTAGTGGAAATAACAATGTAAAAGTGATAAATGGTCAAATAAATAGTAGCAGAGGTATCATTGGTGAGAAAGTATATGGAACGTAGCCACGGAGTGAAAAATCACAACTTGAAACACGATGAAATGATGCAGTACAGTGAAGAGTGGGTATAAATATTGGTATGGCAGTTATTGATAATAAAAAGATATAGACAGAATAGCCTTGCGTTGAGGCAGAAAAAAATGACATATATTTGTTTAGGGAAACATAAGCTAGCATAAATACATGCATAATTACCGAAGACCAGGGCCTATAGAGGTGGGAGCGGCTGCGCCAATCTCTGTAGAGTATACAAATACCACGGTGCCTATAATCTAATCACCATGGACCTGGGAACCCTACAGAGCCTGCAGTTTTCAGTCACTGGAGCTCGTGATATCGAGGGGGTCCGACTCCTCACCTTAGCTCAGCCCATCCCTGGGACCATGCAACAAGCTTCGAGACCCCGAGCGCTCTCTGGCAGAATAAATTATTGCAAATGGATTACGGTTCGAGCAGGTCTGGAACTAAACCGTCACTTCCTGCACTTTGAAGTCAGGCCTTGTTAGAGCAGCAGGAGATTTGATATAGTGGGAAGCGAGTTGATGGCCCTTTGCTCCCCAGCCCTGCAAATCTAGAGATAATTGGTATCCTCTTGCTGCCTAATGTGCCTTATCTTGTAACATTTCACTCTCCTTATCGTAATTCACCATTCCCTTCCTCCCTCCCCTACCTTTTCGGTTTTCTCTTTACCTGAATGGGCAACTCAATTTTCTAGAGATGTTATTTCATCCAAGAATACCCTTGCGTAATACCGTGCCTCTACTTTGCCATCACTGTGAGAAACTGACTTGCTACCAGTACAGAGAAACTTAATTCTAATGCATCCAAGGAAATCAAATGGTCCCCTACCTCAGCTTTGTTTATATAACAGTGACCTATCAGTCTTCTACATATGCACAAACCATAAATTATTATCACTCACATTCAATTTATTTAGAATTGAAACTTCAATTTAATACTAAGCTTACTCTCAGATCTGTCGAGGAACGATGAAAACGTTTTTAATTCTTCAAATGTTTGTGATGGGAATGTCGAAATGGAATGAAGTCCACAGAGGCTGTTGAACGCCAGGTGTCATAAACAGAGCGAAAGCGGGCTCGGTCTCCCTGAAACACGACACATCTCGGACTGAAGTGGCAGATGAGAGAAGAGCCACCAGGAGAACCTCTGTACTCCATGTACAGACTGAGACTAACAAAGCCGCAAGGACTGGTTCCCTCTGTGAGAGCTATATAGTTATATAGGGGAACTATCGGTGAATTATCGTGCAGAAATTGTTGTACTCTCCTAACTGATTGACAGCATTTTCCACGAGTGTCATTATGCTGTTTGGCGACAAAAGAAGAAGCTTGGCAGTAAAAGAAGTTGTTAAATCACAAACGAATTACTTTTTGCCAAACTTGGCTCTATATCCTTTTGCAGTGATATTTTTTTAAATAAAACTGTTTAATCTAGTAAAGGAAAATAAACCCTAGCGGTCCCAAACCGGACCAATTATGAAATCTAACCCAACGTTTTGAAGCTTGCTTGATTCAGTTCTGCGTCATTTCGCAAGAAACAGGTACACAGAAAGCGATATTCGAGTGTATTCAAGGAGCTAAGGAAACAATCATTGCCTTGACCCTTTTTCTTTAATAATCATTTTATATATTTAAAGAACTTTGAGAATGTGACACTCACAGTTCTTTAATAATCAAAGTCCTTGTTATCCAGAGAGAATAAAGACAAAAACTTTTTGTTTCTGAAAAAAAAAAAAAAGAACCAAGTTATCCCAAATGTTTAACGCAATGATTCTATCATATCCAATTTTCAGCAATTAACCGAAGAGCTGTTTATTTTTGTTGTATTCTTTTTTAAACAGATTTGAAATATTAATATACTATGAGTGTAGTATCAACTTGTTCATTTTTTTGGTCTTCTTCACATCCCAACTTTCTTAAAGGAAAAATGACAACTAAACTAAGGAACTAAACAAGTTTAAAATAGTTTAGCTTTATACCGACAATTCAGGTTCGTTTGTAGTTAAATGTAGCCTTGTCAAAAAACAAAGATATACTATTGAGGTTGCGAAAACACACAACAACAGAGTGATAAATCTACCCCCATCGCATGCACGCAAAAACAATAATTACCTTTTCCGTACTTTAGCCTGATATAATTATTTTGTAGATTTCTCTTGTCTTTTACCTACCTTTTATTTTTTTAAATGTTTTAAAGTTCTCTCTCCGTTTAATGTCCATTACCTATTCTTCAAAGTTTTTTTTTAAATTCCTTACAAAGGCATGAATGACGTTTAAAAAAACAAATTTTTTTTTACAGCTGTTCTACCCATCCAACTTCCATGCTCTTCCATCCTTCCACAATACATGCATATAGTCAATACTGGCTGAGGTGTCGTAAATATGATACAAAATCCACACTTCTCTTAAACGATTCATAACGTTCTCCAGCTCGCTACGTTTCTAAAAAAACAATACCGAGATTTAGGAAGCTCAAACTCAAAATTCGGTAGTTAAAACCAAACACGGCCTCATTTCGCTCTCTGCTTCTCTTCCATAAATGCACACGTAAGCAAAACCTGTAAACATCCTCGTTTTCCACCTTCAGCCCGATGTCCAAGTTTCTTTTGCCCTACATAAAATCTGGATCTACATCTCGAGTCTAGAACTGCTCTAGCTAAGGTAGTTCTGTTTCTGGAGGGAGAAGATGCGTTAACCAGTCCAAGATACATATATTCCCCCCTCCACCCCATATCTCTTTTTCCAACTCACACAGACACACACTGCATATAACTCCCTCTGTAAACACAGTCATTCTAGTGCATACGCACGCATCTATATTAACGGGAATGAATAAAATCACACACACATTCATGCCCTCATTGAATTCGTCGTATTTTTTTCAATGAGTACTATCTCTGTTGACTTCCCTTCCTCCCTCTCCCTCCCTCTCTCCCTCCCCATCTCTCTCCTTATCTCTATCATTCTTTACCTACCTACCTTTCTCTCTCTCTCTTTATTTTTTTTATCATTCTTGCTTTCATTCTCTCTTTCTTTCTCTCTCTAAAACAAACTCACTCACTCACTCACTCACACACTCTCTCTCTCTCTCTCTCTCTCTCTCTCTCTCTCTCTCTCTCTCTCTTGCTTATCATTCCCCCTCTTCTCTCTTTTCCTCGGCCAGGTCTGTTTTTTGTTGTTTCACTAGCCCAGCAAACCATGGAGGACCACAGCGCTTAGGTTTTAGCCTTGGGTTTACGATGCACGTCAACTGGGTGAGTTCTCCCCTCTCAAACCTGGTCCAACTTGCTAAAGAACTTTTAAAAAGAAGAACAGAAAAGGACGCGGCCTTAAAACGCCTACAAAAGCAGATGAATATAAAATGTGACCTGAGAGAACTTGTGAGATAGAGGAGAGAAGAGGGTTGGGAAGGGGACGGCGAAAAGGCTCCTGGAGGACCCGTGAGGTATATTATTTACCTAACAGACGTAAGGTTTGAAGGCGCGTGCGTGTATGTGAGCAATGGGTGTGTCTGTAAGAGGCTGCGCTTCCTCTAAAGGTAATTTAGGTATGTTTGGGGAAAATACAGATGTTTAGTTTGCTACGTGCAATGTAGGAAAGTGTGGGACGGATTTTCTTTTTCATTCACGTTTCATCTACACAATTTAACTTTATCGGTTATACTCCCTTCTCGTTTTATAACTTAAAATCTTCAGTAACTTTTTATGGACTTCGACTTTGAAAAATAAAACAAAACGTTTCTTGGCTTGAAAATAATACGGTACTTTACAATGCGTCGTGACAGAAGAACATGGGATAGAATATTCGAGCTTGACATTAATGTAACGAAATTATCAGAGAAAAAAAAGAGGAAGTGAAATATATAAAAATAAAAGAAAGATACGCAGAAAGAAAAGAGAGAGATAGAGAGAGAGAAAAAGAGAGAGAGAGAGAGAGAGAGAGAGAGAGAGAGAGAGAGAGAGAGAGAGAAAAGAAAGAGGCAGTGAAGGGAGGAAAGACAAAATTAGCCAAAGCACTGCATAAAATGAAACACGGGATAAGGAGATAAAAAGTACAATTGCCAACAACTAAAAGAGATTATTTTAATTCTATCTCTGTGTTTAATTGAGAGGTAAGTGTCGAAAATAACACGCCGTTGTTTCTCAATTCGGTGTCGAAATTCACATAAACCTCCCACTCTTTATTCAACTATCCATTCAGTCCATCACTGTTTTCTAACATCATCTAATCTGCGAACTTTCTCTTCGAATGTTATTTTTCCCCCTCGTGCCGATAAACTAAACAGTCCGACATTGGACTTTTGTGCTATCCCAATACTAAAAAAATGGCACTTAAAGCAATAAAATATGCTGAAGAGTATTGAAATAGTAATAATATTAAAGAGTTATAAATAAAATCATCATGAACTAAGTGTTGTAATTTCAAAGACGATTCAAGAGGCAATTAGAACATAAGTCTACTCTTTGTGTTTGTACATAAACGTTCTCATTCATTTGTGATTTACAGATGATTGCGATAAATTAATTTACGATGAATCGTAGCTCATGAGGAAACAATTAACTTAAGATCGTTCAAAAGTATTTTTACGACAAAGGTGCTCAAGTTTTTTCTATTGCATAGCATTTGGCAGTCCTGAGTTAATAAAGAATACCAATTATTTAAGTAATCCAATAAAAAAAAAACATCCTACATTGTGCTTTGCTAAAGTTGGAACAAAAGATGGAAGGAAATTTGATGCCAAAGAGATGTACATTTTGCTTAGATATATGGGATAAAAGAACCATGGAGAATTGGTGTAAAGTGCATTTAAACAAAAAGGAAAGGAGGAAGTGGGACCCCATCATACAACCTTTGCTGCAGGCCTGTTCCTTACGTCAGTGGGTAACATCTGGCCTCGCTTTGTAGCCCGGTAGAGTTCTTACCTCTAAGGTTTTCATGAATGAACGTCGCAACTAGCACACGGTGTGGGGCTGGAACTCCGGGAGAGGGCCAGGTTTAGTGAGCTCACTCTCACGCCAGGGAAAGAAACTGCGGTTAAAATCATGATTATTACAAGCAAAGTTTATTCTGAGACTGAAATGTAAACAATCAAAAGGCACCGGGTGAAACACTAACACGGCATAATAGAGGAGGGGAGCGGAAAAAAAGGATTGATTAATGTCGATATACAGACTACAATTTTTGTAGACAACGTGTGTAATATATGACAACAATTCTTTTTTCAATTCTAAATGTAAGTGTAGATATAAACGAACAATTTTCTTCTTTCTATGATCACTTCGAAACACTCATATTAAGGTTAAAACGCAGCCCCCGCGAGGTAAAATAAAACATAAATCATTGTACATCCAAGGGAAAAGTGCTCCTTCTTCATCTCTCGAATCACACTTCTGTCTCTATTGACCCAATTATTTTTTTTCATTTTTCTCTCTTCAAGACCTTTTTCATTTTAGAATGTGAGTACTGTCATGGCTCATCTTGAGCACCCATCAACATGTATAGTACCCTTATCACCATTCATACCACCTACAGTACCGATCAACTTGGCTAAGTCAGTGACTGAAGAAAGGCCCTTCATCTCTAACATAATCTCTTCGCACCATGGTATTTTCCAAGTGACATTGTCAATATTACTATAACCAATCCTCCTCATTCATGTTCATTCCAAGACACTGTTTACCTCTCATTGCTGTCATTCAACAGGCGGATAGATCATCAACGCACCCGTGTCCCTGCAATGCGCTTTTCGGCGCATGACAGTTGTGAAAAACACGTTTGGGCCTATGTTTAGATGTCGCAAGACCCGGTTATTTTCTTGATCAAAACAATAATAAATGAATAGAGAGTCCACACTAACTTTTGTTTCACTGGGCCTAAAACCTGACAAAGACTTTTATATTACAAATTTAAAGTAAGTTAGAGCCCGGTTTTAGCTACCCGTTACTGTTTGTAGATCCATCTACCTATCGATTCATCTATGATCTAGCCATCTAAAGACTACGTATTTAAATACAGGTAATGCCATTGCTGCCTATCTGAATAACGATACATTCACACTTTTATCTCTCTTTTTTGTTTCGATTCTTTCAACGTTTTTGTTAATAATCGTATGAATAAATTCAACAATCCATATTTTGTGAAAACCCAAGAAACAGAATGACGAGATGACTTGGGACTGAACAACACGGAGTGAGATGTATTTTCCTAGCGCGTTTTCAAGCATTGTATTTCAATACAACAACCTGAACGTTGGTTGTGGACTTTTTGGGTAAACTCCTCTTTTTCAGCCATCAAAGCAAGAAAAACAAGTTACAACATGCTTCCTAACTTTCCTTGTTTCAATGATTTATGAATAGTCATACTGGCTTGAAGAAGGTTATTTTTTTAAACTCTAAAGATGGCTAATGTAGCTCCCTTTTTATGCAATATTATAATGTCATAATTATGCTGTCCACATAATTGAATGCACCTGAAAAACTCTCTAGCCCTCTCAACTTTCCTGTCTATTTTGCAAGTACAGCGAAATCTTCATCGAGCAACTCAAACCCCTACATTCTTCAAACTTCATCAGACTGCAGTTGTTAACTCTTGTTCCGACTTTTCATAGGAAGTTTATAGACTTCTATCTGTTTTCATGTTTGTTATCTCCTCAATCTCTCTGCATTCAGTGACATAAAAAAAAATCCCTAACATTTCCTTCTTCCTTTCCTTTATACATCATTATTCTCTAGACATTGAAAACATCTGACGCCTTATCGTTGTCAAAAAATGGAGGAACAAACAAAACAAAATAAAACGTATGCAACGGTAAGTTCACTCACTCACGCTTCAACACGCGCCAGCCTCTTAGTTTTTATCTGCCCTTTACTCCTCCTTGTAAAAATTTAAAAAAAGAAAGGATGAGAAAATATGTCTCCCCCCTAAAAACAAGACATCCCTGTCCCTGCATCCAGCTCATATTTTGCTCGTGTACGTGCATCCTTCACCTTAGGCCTGTGGAAAAACCCAACGGTATCAAATTACGTGACAGCCATTCATCTGGCGCTCGCATGGACAATCTTGCAAACTTCCCACCACACTCCCCCGCTCCCTCTCCCCCTCTCGACGCAGCGCTGGTCCACCTTCACTCCTTACCATTTCTGCTTATCTTTCATTATTCGTTTTACAACGTAAGGTTGAGTTTATTGCATTTTATACCTACTCACTCCAAGCAGTTCACGAGGCTTCAATATAATTTAGTTTTAATTATTTATTCAATAAATTGCCGTAGTACATGTATATATGGAACGCCAAATGCGCATGCAGTTTTTTCCCCCAGACTCAGCAAATTTACGTAATGAGAAAATTCGTATGCTTTTAAAGTGCAGCCCGTTCTTTATCTCTTGGCATGTTGATTCCTTGACCTTTGAAGATTCTCCATCTCTCTGACTAAAACGAAAATACATTTATTCAGAAAAAAGTAAAAAAAAACAACAAACAGCACAGAGGTTACCTGCTATAAGACAACATTCTCTGACAGATAATTTCACTAGAAATCATAACGATGTGAAGGGTGAGATGGGATTGCCAAAAGGTTTAAAAACCCATGGACAATCTAGAATGTGGTTTTCCGTAAGGTTAAATAAAAACTTTGCGGAAACCACTTTTAGAATTTAGTTCAGTCCAAAATATATTTTTCTATGCCCCCATCATTAATAAGTTAACAGAAAGTGCCAGGTTCGAATGTCAATCAGGAGAGAAAAGACTTGTTCGGTGTCATGTACTATAATCAGGTGACCAAAGTCATGATATCCCAGTTCTGTCTCTGTGTGACAGCACGTACATTGTCAGACCTGAGTCTTGAGATCTTTCAAAAGATAACCTTAGATGGTAAATCCTTTTCACCGATGATCAGATGTTTAATGCTTTAGCCTGGCGAACAGCACAGTTGGGTTATGGGTTGAGTTGAGTTGAGATGGTTTTAACGTCCAACATCAGCACTATACAGGCCATATTATGGACGGGCCCCAAGACGGACGTCTGTCAATTGTATGTGCTGCCACACACGAGACAGGGCGGGGATACCATGACTTCTGTCTCAGCCTGACACTGACCCAAACTGTAGGGAACGCAACCGCAAGGATTCGAACTCGGGACCTTTTGCGTCGGAAGCCGATGTTCTACCCCTGGGCCACCGCCCCCCCCCCGGGGGGGTTATGGAGGAGACAAGGAATACAGCAATGCGTGACCGTACAAAGGTGTGTCCAGCCTTTAAAAATGTTACCAGTAAAACTAGATATGGGCGACTGCACTGGAGCCTGTAAACATGCACACCTGATTGAAGCCAGAGACAGCTTGTGCCTTTGCCGAGTCTGCCGTGCAAGCGCGTACAATAATGTAGATCGTATCCCTGTCTACTGTCTGTGTTCATATTACATGATGCACATGATATCAATGTCTACTTTCTGTGTTCGTACTAACGTCCGCACCGGGGAACAAATGAGTGTTCTTCAACTTAAATTTGTGAGAGCAAGGTAGCTTGGTGATAGAGAAAGCTGTAGCTGAGATTCGAACCACGGAACTTTTGCTTGTCAGTTCAGAACACTATTCAGCTCTAACCAGTGCCCCATGTTTACAATCTGATACGATCTGTAGAACTGTTTTATTCTCTGACAACAGGCATGACTATAACACAATGTAACATTATAAAACTCCCAGTAATCACCTTCCTCACGCACCCTCTCGCTTTCCACTATTTTTTGGCATTTTTATGACGGTATTACATGATGCACATGATATCAATGTCTACTTTATGTATTTTTTTATGCACATGATATCATTGTCTACTTTCTGTGTTCCTTCATTATAGATGTAGATCTTATCCATGTCTACGGTCTGTGTGCATATTACATGATGTACATGATATCAATGTCTACTTTCTGTGATCCTTTATTGTAGATGTAGATCGTATCCATGTCTAATGTCTTTATTCAATTTTACATGATGCACACGATAGCACTGTCTATTTTCTGTGATCTTGTAATGTAGTTGTAGATCTTATCCATATCTACTGTTTGTGTTCATATTACATGATGCACATGATATCAATGTCTACTTTCTGTGATCTTTTATTGTAGACGTAGATCGTATTCATGTCTAGTTTCTGTGTTCGTACTAACGTCCGCACCGGGGAACAAATGAGTGTTCTTCAACTTAAATTTGTAAGAACAAGGTAGCTTAGTGATAGAGAAAACTGTAACAGCTGAGATTCGAACCGCGGAACTCTTGCTTGTAAGTTCAGAACACTTATCAGCTCTAACCAGTGCCCCATGTTTACAATCTGATATGATCTGTAGGACTCAGTTTTATTCTCTGAGAACAGGCATGACTATAATACAATGTAACATTATAAAATCCCCAGTAATCGCCCTCCTCACGCACCCCTCTCGCCTTCCACTGATTTTTTGACATTTTTATGAGGGTTATGATTATGTAACGTCTACATTCCACTTTGTGGGGCACGTTTTTAAGCCGTTCACTAATGAGATATAACATCATAGAGGTGAGGCGATAATCTATGCAACCATACATTCTCATGGTCTTTTAACATTATTATTTTTCACTTTAAGGAGTGAGTGAGTGAGTTAGAGAAAGAGAGAGAGAGAGAGAGAGAGAGAGAGAGAGAGAGAGAGAGAGAGAGAGAGAGAGAAGGAGAGAGAGAGAACAGCAGACAGACAAAGAGACAAACAAAAGGATGTAGAGTTAGTGATATACGAAAAAGGTTGACTATCGAAACATATCGAACGACATTACCTTTAGAAATTACACTAGAAGACATTATGAAGCTAACATTTGTTTGCTGAATTTTATACCAAAACAATTTCAGTCGACGATGGTGTGGGATTCCAACTGAAAATTTACTTTTTTTTTTTTTAAAGCTGCTATGTAAATACTGACTTTATACTAATCGCCTGCCATTATATAAACACAAAATTGTATCAGACCAATTTTCTACAACCATTCAATTTAGTCTCATCACAGACAAAACATCTTTCGCTGAGATAAACAGTTTTCTTAAACGTTTTTCCCATGCAATAGCCTCTGAAAGTCTTGGGTTTAAATCTTTAATGATCCCATGGCTTATAACCTTGTGCGTGTTTACAGAGGGGGTTTTAGCCCTCGTCCCCGTCTCGTATTTATATATACCTCTGGTGTGTGACTGTTATTCCAACCCAGTGCACCCATCCACCGGTTCCACATCATTTCTGATCCAAACACCAGACGCGGCAGATGGCATCACGCCTTTAGAGACTCGAACTTACCTCTCCACCTCGAAAGGTCATTTCCTGGATCGCTATCTACTCTTACACGCAGTTATTCAAACTTCTACCTACCAAGACATCACAATTGAGCCACAGCGTAAGGAAATGAAACGAAAAAAAGTACCTGTGTTATTAATATTAGGTACAATGTATACAAGAACTTAATATTTCCTACGTGACACAGTGTTTCTCATTTCGTCTTCCTCTCTTCCGCTCTGTTTCACTATTATTCTCTCTTACTAACCAATTCCCTTCTGTTTTCTCCAATTATACACGATGCCATTAGTATACTGAGTATTATTTACTACTAACTCTCCTTCCTCGTAAAGGAGTTTTAAAATCTAAACTACAAATTATATGTGCAATCAGAAATTATTTTTCCTGTCTTCCTCTCTGACTCCCTCCTCCCCCCCGCCCCACTTACTTTTCCCTCATTCACCGCTCTCTCCTGTCTTCCTCTCTGACTCCCTCCTTCTCCTCCCCCCACTCACTTTTCCCTCATTCAGCGCTCTCTCCATCCCCGTGCCAATTATAAGCGTTCCTGTGACAGGGCCAGCGAAGCTAATCGTCCAGGCCCTCCTCCTCGTGCCTCCCAGGGGAATCCCTCCAGGCATACCACGCCCGAGTAACCCTACAGCAGCGCCCCACCCTCCACCAGCATACCACGCCCGAGTAACCCTGCAGCAGCGCCCCACTCTCCACCCTCCAGCCCTACCTTTGAACTCGTAACCTTCTTCACATGGGCGTGTGTGTATATTACTCACTGCAATATAAACTAGAGTCTCCACTAACTCCAGTCTTAACAGTTATCTACGGCTGCTCAATATCCCCGACCCTTCCATTTTGCCGGATGATTACCCCCGAACTTTTACCTCGTTTCCATCTGTCTCAAACCCATCCTGCAAGCCTTGCATATCCAAGTCTGGCCTTGTCGCTTCCTCGACCTACTTTGTAGTGAATTTTCCTCACGGGCTCACGCCTGGTGCCATCTCTAATCCTGTGGCATGTTGAGTCCACTCACACTCTAAAGACGTTAGTCTCCAAGATAAAAGAATAAACTGAAAAGAAGAAACGAACGCACTTCCTTTCCTCGGTCATGGTCGTTTGCCGGTAAATATCATCGTAACTTCTGTTTATTATTCAACCTTGCATTTTTTTTGCATTGCCATATACATTATTTATGCCTGCGAAATATGGATATCGCTTCAGAAGTAAGCAGTGGAGTAAAAAGATATAAACAAGGCAGTTTGCAGATCCAAACAGAATTATGATGTGGACTTCAAAGAAGTAGCCCAGTTGGTAGAATTCGAGGCTCTGTATTAGGAGATCCTAAGCTCGATTCCCAATCAGGCCTCGGTGTCAATTGCGTCAGTGACAATTGCGGTTATGTCAATTGGGTTTGTGTCAATTGCGTTTGTGTCAATTGCGTTTGTGTCAATTGTGTTTATATCAACTGCGTCTGTGTCAATTGTGTTTGTGTCCGTTGTTTTGTGTCCATTGTGTTTTTATAAATTTTATTGACACAGAGAACGACATCCTGCATTCCCGATCTGTTTCTGCTTGCCACTGCTTACAATCTGTATTCCTTTATTCTTGATTTTACGCGCTTAACTTATTGTGAACCAACCAACCAACCTTTTTAGGACGAAACTGAGGGTTGGCTGTAGCAGTCAGAATAATAACTTGATTCTGATAACGTTCATGATTGTGTTTCCCAGTTTCATGTCTACCAGGTTTACAAGAATTATCACATACAAGGACGGGTCCCAAGACGTATGACGCTGACAATACATGTACAGAAAATAGTTAAGACATCAGAACTCTTCATTCGGTCATTATACTGCGCCGACCCAACAAGAGGGAATGTATTTCATGAAAGATGTAAAGAGATACTTCGATTCCTGGTCTCCCTAATTCAAAGCTTGAAAGTACCTAAAGCATGTTACATCCAATAAGCTGTATCCACTTTCAATACCTCAGCCAAGCGGATCTTTGGATCTCGATAAACACTGTAATGATCAGGAAGATCAGTGTTAAGGATTGGCATTTAATTATAAAATTCTACAAATCTCAATTCATATAAATGATACCTGAAAAGTATTCATAAAACTAAATAAACATTCCAATTAAAAATAATAATTGTGATTTAGTGTCGCTAATTTCACGCTATGAAGGGTAAAGCTTTGAATTGTGTTTGTAAATCTTTGACGGGATTGTAAGTCATTGAATCCAATTGCTATTGCTCTAAAGACTATAAACATAGAAGTATTATGTCCCTATGTTTAACTATTTCCCTCTAGAGCTTTTATGTCTTTTGTAACTTAAGATTTAGACCCTTGAAAAAGTATATAGAGAGTCAAATACAACTATTGTGCAAACTTAGCACATTGTATATTGTGCAGAAGGCGGTCGCTACTGTAAGGATGTGTGTTTGATTTAAAAATGAACATTATGTGATTAATGTTTACCTTGATAATCTCTTGAAGACTTGTTTGCCCCCCGCTCCCCCTACCCTTATTTAGACAATGTTTCATCACGCTTAATAATATTTACAAAATAATTACAATTAATTTTAAACAACACTTACGTCTAAAATTTCAATTGACACTAAATTTTAGTTTTTAAAAGAGTGCAGTCACAGAGGAAAAAAAAAAAACGAAACAAAAACAAAAACCCCTAACACCCGCCCATGTCTAGAGTCTAGACTTGAACCAGATAGCAAGGAGAGAGGGAAAGGTCGGTCGCCCGACAGTCGAGTCTACATGTCTAGGGATGGTGCATGCACTCATCCTCCAGTCCCCGCTGGATTTCTATCTTCTCCTCCTCGTGAGCAGAAATCTGATCTCAGCCTGACACCAGGAGTGCTCGCTAGGTCTGTGACTTGGGGGCGGGGTGGGCCAGAGAGGGAAAACCTGGAAAGGGTGGGGGGTTGGGAGGGGAGTCAGGAGATGAAACCCCTGACCTAGGTAAACCTGCCTGTTTGTTTGACTCCGATGCCACACGTAAAGTTCTGCTAGCATCTGTAGCCTGCTTGTCGAGGTGGAAACAGAACCCCCTAGATATTACAGACTTTACGATTCACACGACGAGAAGGGATGGCTTACAAACGCCCCTAAGGCATGAGGTTTTCTGATCGCTCATTGGCTCCGTAAGTTCTGTCCAGAATAGACCTCTAAGATTGAACACCTCTTACCCCCAGACCCCAGTTTGCTCAGACCGAAAGTCGTTAACTATTCTAATTACTGTTACATTCTGTTTTTTGTTTTGTTTGGGAGGTGAAATGGTAAGCTGAAGAGTAAAGGCAAGGGAGATGAGAAGCCAACATGAAGAAGTCAATATATACTTATTGTTTTACAAGCGGCAGTAGACAAAACAAATCATGATAAATTAAAAAAGGTAATGGTTGACAGTAATAGTGAATGATGACTGTAGATAAAGACACTTAAGGAACACAAACATTTCTGTACTGAGATACACAGGAAAAATAAACAGAATGAGGAATCGCTGGTAAAAGAAAATAGGGAAAAAGAATAAAATGAGAGAGCTTAATACTCGTATAATTATAGATCTTAGAAATGCCAAAATTATGGGAGTTTCCTACAAGGACAATTATATTTTAATATATATTTTTTAATTCTTTGATTTCTATATCTTAAACTAGGGTGCTTCTTATTGCATTCCTAGCAGTGGCAGTTAACACATGCATACTGTTAGACCAAAACCGTGATTGACTCATTAACTCGTCAGCTGGTATTTCCCAACACAGATCAATAGGATTACATCAATGTCGCCTCACACCTGTGGTCCGGTAAAACCCCCGAATTTCCCAATGTCGGGAGAAA
>RQTK01000333.1:175425-194140 GCA_003991915.1 Elysia chlorotica
ACTCTAGTACAATGTATCCTTTTAGTTTCAAAGTTGACCATTTTACCAAAATTCTATATCTAACTTTCTTATAATACCCCAAACGTGTTAGAATTTTAGAGCTCTTTTTAGGCTCAACACTCACCATTTAACCCAGATTCTTCATTCAATTCTCCTATATCGTGATACAATGATGTAAAAACTTAAACATTCTTTTTAGGCTCAAAACCTATCATTTTAATAAGGATATACTCCCAATTTTCCCCATTGTGGTATTTCGCGGATAAATAATAAAAGCTTTAGTACGCTTTTCAGGCTCAGCATCCACCCCCTTTACTCAGATTCTACACCGAATTTTCCCCATCACGGGATTTTCCAATGCGAGTTTTGACAAGCTGCACAGGCGCGCTACTTGATAAGGCCACGCTTGTCAGACCAGACGTCCCGTAGCGGGGAAGAGGCCCTGAGACGTGTCTAGAATACCCCGGCACCGCTCACCCTCCACACATGCCGCTGTAGATTACCGAACGCGACATAATCATATTAGATGTATGTGCCTGGCTACGTGGCGAGTGGTCTCCTCCGTAAAGGATTCTTCAAGAAAACCAGGAAAACTAGAGGCCTAGCAATAGACCAAGACGGTAGGTAACGAAATACAGCGATGACCCTAACAAAGATCCTACTGCTTCGACATTTACGTACCTAGGCTCGCAAGTACAGACTCGCAGTAAACTTACAACGAGTGAAAGATAATGCGAATAAGAAGTACCCGGCGAGTTGTGGGTTAGCCTGACATTGCACTTACGACCTCTAATGAGCAATTAGAAAATCTCATGCCTAAGGGATGTAATTATGCCGTATGTTGTCATGGTGTAGATCGCAAGCCTGCATTGTCAGGGAAACCCAGGGAAACCAAAGCAAGGAGTTTGTTGCTGTGCTGAGGCACGAGCAGTCATGTTTTATTACACTATGTGCCTCCTGTACTCGACTAATTAGACCAGTTAGTTAGTCTCTCTAACATGTATGAAGAGTTGCTCCTGATAATATTACATTATTATGTTAAATTTTTTTGTGTTACCTTCATAACCAATGTGACGATATGTGACTCTCATTGGATAATCGCTCTGGTTATTAGTGCGATACAGATTTTAAACACAGCCTTGTAACCCCCCCTCCCTTTCCCTTGTTTTTATAACACAGTTGATGTACGAAAACTCAAATGACAAAACAGCCCACGGACGGTTGCGTCAATAATTATGACTTGTATACTTAACAAATATTGCGTGTATTATGTCGTACAGTTATAGTATAGAGCTTTTTTTACGAGCTGTGAACGAATGAAATAAGTTGTATTTTTTACTTTCTAAGAATTGGTTTATTCTTAAATGTCACCCATATCGCACCATTTTATTATTTAAAATAAGAGCTATGCTTTAAGACATTCACACAGCTTTGGAATATCGGCATGTGCACTCTAACCTTCCCTCTTGAAAGCTGTGTGCATTTTTTATCTCTTAATTAACCTACCATATCAACGAAGAAGACAGACTACCCATGTTGGTTTTTCCACCCAACGATCACACTAACGATATGTTTGTTGCATCGCTTAAACAGGAGTGTTTAAAATGTAAACTTGATTTCTAACCATTCAAAACATTCCGACAAGGCCTGTATTAACGTTACGTAGTACTAGTAGCATACAGACATCAATCTGAGAGAACATAAATCTACTCTAAACTCAAGATGTTACTATCGCTTTAAAAGCAGCCTTTTAAAAGCGCTAGTTTCTTGAATCTGTTTGAAGGCATAACAAGCAAACCACATAAAAAAGTAGACAAGGCCAAGGGTCGGTGGAAATGCATTTCCCATCCAAACGTTCTTTACCTTTGACTTGTGTACGTATCTCCTTCCATGGACGACAGCTCAGTCCTTCAAACTCCCACAGACTCTTTGGGAGATACATGTAAACATGCAATAAAACCATCTCAATTCTCTCTCTCTCTCTCTCTCTCTCTCTCTCTCTCTCTCTCTCTCTCTCTCTCTCTCTCTCTCTCTCTCTCTCTCTCTCTCTCTCTGGGTCTCTCTCTATCTCTATCTACTCTCTCCTCTCTTTATCTCTCTCTCTCTCTCTCTCTCTCTCTCTCTCTATTCCTCTACCGCTCACTCTGGGTCACTCTGTATCTCTATCTCCATCTTCCGCCCCCCCCCCCTCCCAAACACACATACTGACAATTTCTTCCTCTACTTCATCTTCCATCTCTCCATGTATGTTCCATCGTGTAACTGTATACGCTGTCCCAGCTCGTCCATGCCTCTATGCTCCGCTGCGCGTGGCTTTTGATGGAGAAAGAAAGAGAGAAAAAAAAAGAGTAAAAATCCAAAACAGCTGAACGGAACTCACCCCAGTAAATAAATCATTCTCGTCTTGCAGCGCACGTGCTTAGACTGTACTCACCCTCTAGATGGCACTTTCTCTCCCTAAGAACGAAATGTTTTCTGAAAGCTCTTCTAATTTAACAAGGAGATGGCGCTCTATGGAAGAGATGCCACCCCAGCGGGATTTGTAGGCGAAATTGTGTAGGAAAATACGTAGGAATACGTCTTTTGGGCGTCATGTTGGCAACTGGGCTGGGGTGAAGAACCGTTTTTTAATCTTTTAGCGTCTTATATTACTGCTATAACCAAGGATGACACGAACTAGCTGTATTACAGTATTTATGGGAAATGCATAAATTAACCTCTTTGAAAAGTTTCATGTGGAGATTCGGGCGACTGCAGGTCTATCTAGATAGAGCCTTCATGTACTTTTATCCCATCGGTAATTTAATCCCAGTAATTATGGACAGAAACGCGAAACTCTCTTATAGATACTGGGCAAAACAGTCAAAGTGGAAAATAATTAATACGAAAACGGAATCAACTGAGGGAGTAATAAAAACGACACCCATATTTTTTTTATTTTGGGGGGGGGGGTGGATATTAAAACCCCCAGTAAATACAGAAAGCGCAGGTTAAAATGAAAAATGGCATAAACAAAAGCAAAATTAAAACCAACAATCAGAACATCTGTCATGACCACCACTACCAACAAAGCATGCACTCCCACTAACAATATTCGTAAACTTTTACATGGTTAAAGGGTGACAATCTCTAGTCTTAAGAAAAACAACTGGGATCTAAAATAATTCCTGTTGGCCGTATACGCAGGCTTATCTAAGATGAGGAAAAGAAAGAAATTAACATACAGACACATACTTATTTGGTTGGTCGATTCAGAATTCAAGGAACAAGAATCATTATTGCTCAAGTTCAGAGAATAATTTTATTAATGATTTTCAAACAAGTTCCTCTATAATATATCGTAACAACATTTTGAGGAAATGAAACAAAGGCAGATTTTTAGAAAACTGTGGTTCTGTTTCCACATTTGACAACTGATAGCCCGCATGCGTTATTAAATTCATTCCTATTAAGAACAAAAACATGTTTATCAAAGATTGTTTTAAACAAGTCTGTTTTCTGTAAACCACAATCAGATTTCCCTACCAGACCCATCCCACAAACTTCCTCCTGATGGACCACTCAGGTCGCTAAACGCTCTCCATAAATAGACTTTAACAACCACTTCACACTCATGAATTTTTAATTTCCAAATTGAAATGAGAGACAGCGGCGTTTCTGGGGCCTCACACTCACGCCCTCTGCCCAAAGCAACATTTGGGTCAGTCATTTGGAGTTGTCCCCCCACAACAGAGATCTTGCGACAACGGGGCCCATAGCGAAACGGAAACGATAGGAGAAGGAATCTGAACCTGCGTCCAATCAGAGCTTTATTCTTGTCTTACGGAGCCAATCAGCGATCAGAAAAGCCCATGCTTAGAGGTCGCCATTATGTCTTCTGTTATCGTGTTGTGGAGCGCAAAGCCTGTTAGACCTTCCCCTGACCCAGAAGTCCCTCCGTCTGCGGCTGTCAGTCCGACCTGTGGACCTCTCTGGTTTGATGACAATCAGATCGCTCGCACATGAGGAGAAGAAATTGGAGCAGTACTCACTCTGGAAGAGCAAATCGATTACATGAGAGTATGTCTCTGTCATGTGTCAAGCGCGTGGCCCGCCTTGTCTATTAGTTAAGGCCTCCGAGTATTGAATGTAGATGCCTGTCAGGCCCATAACGTTACGAGGTATTGACGAGACGAAACAAAAGCCTTTGCGTTACTCAGCCTCTCTAAACTGTGTCAGAGTCAGGCCAGAGTTGTTTCCTTGCACGTTTTTCAATTCTCTTTGAAGACGAAGAAGAGCGGCCATGATTAATGATTTTTAAGCAGAATTCCCCCATTAACCCAATTCCAGTAATAGGTCAGCAAGAAAGGAGGGCCGCAGCAATTAGTACAATGACCAAAGCTTCCGTTTATTGGGCGACAAGAGAGGGCTATTTCTAATGACCGCTATACTATTGGGTACAAATCCTGGACAAAATCTCACTTATCATGGAAATGCCCAAGTCGTATGGGTTCTCGTTGCTCTACTTATTTCTCCTCATTGGCTGATTAAGACACATTCGTGCATGTCACGCCAAACCTAAATAAGTTACATTGGTCAGGAAGTGCTCTCGTAAGACCAACTAATGCTGTTCGATTTCGTCATTCTTAGATATAAGGAAGTACAATAAGGAATCTAGAGCGCCGACTACAGCTACAGTCATGCACTGACAATTACTACTTTTAGATGTTTTCTGCGCGATCTCAGACTCAGATACAGAATCAGACGTTTCTAGATTTGTCCGACATAAATAATTATGCCTTAAGCGATTTTACGCGGTTAAGGCCTTTAAAAAAATCATACATTTTTTAAATAATTCTTTTATTTCTATAAAACAAATGGAAGTTCAGAACATCACGATAAGCCTCGTTTGCAAGAACATTGTTAAAAATTGTCACGCCTTCGACTATTTATTTACAACGGGTATTATTTTGGGGTCACTGTATTCTACCTTGAAAGACAAAATTTATATTCATAACACATGAAACAAGGGCGAGATTAAAAATCATAGAAAGAAGGCGAAATATAGAAAGAAAAAACTATCATCTGGCTTAAGGCTGCTCATTTTCATCTTTTAATTGTTATTGCATTTCTATCTAACTGCCCTGTAATGTCACACACAGTTCAATGTCAATTTTAGAGACTGATGGTTTACTTGCCTTTCCATAGTTTTTATCTTACTTATTATTCCTTTGTAGATTTGATGGTAGACAGATGAGCTATGGAGTTTACCATAATGCTGAAAATAACTCTGAATAATTGGGTCAAGAACAATAGGTTTCGATGATTTAATTACAAAAATAGAATCTTACTTGACAAAAAACGAAAGAGACAATGGTACGACACCGAAATCTGTTGTTTTGTTGTGTAAATTTCAATTTAAGTACGTATTAGTGGTAGAGATGTCTTTCTTATAGATCTATACCTAACCTACAGTATAGAGAAAAGTAAAAAGGTTACTAAAATAATTTACAAATTACCATTAGAATGCATGACTGTCGTATTTAAAGTGACGAGCTAAAGCCTAATAAAGAAAGATTTTGGAACAAAGTAGAATTATAAATAAACCCGATTTAAGGAATTATATTATGATTCCGTCATACTCTGTTTAACTATACTAAGTTCAAGGCTAATATAAGATTACAGATGTATTTGGACAAAGAAACCCCTTGTAAAGCAGATGTAGACATATCCAGAAGATAGTTCATTGAACACGCTGTATAATCAATATCCGCTGAATATAACAAAAGATCATCATCATCATCATCAAGTACCATGCCTCATAGCGTTGGTGATCATGTCCCTCCATATCTCTCTTTCTCTGGTTAGTTTCATCATCTCTGTAACCTTTGATATTTGTAGATGTTTATAACTAGAGATAATCACATGTCTCCAATTAAGATTACAGATGTATTTGGACAAAGAACCCCTTTGTAAAGCAGATGTAGACATATACAGAAGAAAGTTCAATGAACACGCTGTATAATCAATATCCGCTGAATATCGCTTTAACAAAGAATTCCAGATAATGAGTTTTGAACTCGATAGTTTTCGTGACTCTAAAAGAAATAAACTTAACATACTTAATGGTTTTTCGACGGATTTGAATAAAAAGTACACTGCACATTCTTACCCTTTCGATGGGTGGCAATTAAAACAATGACTGTTCTGAAATGTCAAGATCCTAACGAGTATTGCGGCGGAGGTGAGAGAGAGAGAGAGAGAGAGAGAGAGAGAGAGAGAGAGAGAGAGAGAGAGAGAGAGAGAGAGAGAGAGAGAGAGAAAGAGATGAGATAGAAAAAGAGAGAGGGAGAAATAGAGAGTGAACAGTGATCCCCTATCTACCAGATCGTGAGCAGGTTGAACGACCTTCACATGATTGGATCAGCTGAGTTTTGCCTTTGTTCTTCGTGCAGTTCTGACAAACTATTTGGGAGTGCATTTTTATGGTTCACAACCATTGATTTTCACTGTACATATATTCATTTGCTGTACATTGGATTTGCTAAATTTGTAATGACCACAAAATACATTTGAATTAATGCAATTCATACAAAATCTGTATGTATATAATATTATAGTGTCTCCTATTTTGGAACGCATCATTGGGAACAGCAGCAGTAACAACAACAAAAACCACACAAGAAACAATGATGTTGAAGACCTTCAAATTTAAAGATACAAAAGATTGACACCAATCAACAAAGTTAATTGCTAAAGACAATAGAAACGCAGGACATGCTTTCCATTTAAAGGTCCATTGACTGAAAATCTGTTTTATATAGACATCATTATTTCAGTGGGTAAAAACTTGGACCCAAACCTAGTAAAAGGGTAAAAGAGTCAAAGTTATAATTATAGTCTTTTAACAATTATTCAAATCTGCGAATATTCAACGGCAAGCATACACTTTTTTCCTTTAGTTTGAAATCGAAATTGAATTTGGATTTTTTTAATTGCCAAAATTATAAAACAGTGTAACAGCTTTAACAAAGACATTCTATTTTACCCTTATGATGCGGCGAAAGAGGGACAACAATACATAAGCGAAAAACAAACAAACAAAATGCATATTTCTAAATTCTTGAAATAAAAGGCGATCAAGTCCAGTAGCTGTAACATAAAGAAATACCCATCAAATTTATTGACGACCTGTTGAACATATTAACTTAATATTTTGTTACCGTGGCTGTTTGCATTTGATAGTGTCGAAGAGCGATTACATATTTGTACATTTTTTTATTATAAAAAGGCGATAATAATCTCCTCTCACATCATATAATATAAAACATACTTACATGGTTGACTAAATTACATGAAGAAGAAGCAGGTAAATGATGAAATGAAACTCGTCGCACAATCAGAACTAAACCGCATGCACTCTAATAACAAACTAGATAAGTTTCTTCTTGAACTTTTGACTCTCATGATCTATATGTTTTCACACGCTAGGGCTGCGCTACATAATATCTTTCTTACATCATCCTTCTTACTAGATAATGCCACGAATTATAGAACCTAGACCGGCAATATTCTACAATTATTTTATACCCCCTGTGAAAGATTCGCGCATCCTTCACCCAGTAAACTTGACCCACACATTGATTCGTGGTTTTAGAGTCAACAGCGGTGAGCCTGGGTGAAGAGGAACCAATTAAACAGGAGATAATGTACGTGGGAACTGTGATTTGGGTGTAAAGTATCACCAGGGTAGAAGGAAAAAAAGGAAATCTTTATTGGAGAAAATAAAATTAATAGATATGTGGAGATGTCGATGGCAAGATAATTGAAATGAACTAACTGTTAGAGGAACAAAAAGATAGATAGATAGATAGATAGATAGATAGATAGATAGATAGATAGATAGATAGATAGATAGATAGATAGATAGATAGATAGATAGATAGATAGATAGATAGATACATGTAGATAGATAAGAGAGGGATTACGGAGGAGAGGGACAGACAGACTGATAAATTCAAAGAGAGATAGACGTAGACACATAGAGAAAGAGCTAGAAAGATTGAGAGAAGTAATACAAAATAGAGAGAAAGGAAGAGATAGGGTGAGAAAGAAGAGAGATGCATTATAGGTGTTATTGATTATCGAGAAAAGAAGGCACACATCATAATTATAGGGGTAGAACAGAGTGAAGACGTTCATTAAAAAAATAATAGAGCGAGAAACCCAAACGCGCGGTGCAACAAGTTAGTACCGCCATAACATGTAGTAAGAGTGAAGATAGATTGGGAGAGCAATTTTAAAACAAAGGAACAAAGGAAATAAAAGAAATAAAGAACATGACTGAAAGATCAGAAAAATGTGATGTAATGAGAATAAATAGCGGGAGGGGCGAGATGGCGTTGTGTAGACGTGAAACAGTATAATACAATTTTTTTCCTGAGATGCGCTATCACAGGGTAACCAGCAATCAGATCGACGTGTCAAACCTACAAACACATCTTGGAGATTCACAATTTCACTAACGATTGAAGTGAACTTTACTATGAATGAAGGCAGCTGTTTTACGCAGTTTGTTTTCACTTGCATTGTTGTTAGATACCTACAGAGTTTTTAATTCGTAACGTACTTTCTGAATTGACTTTGTTACATTATGTTGTGAATATTCCATCGATGCAACCACCATATTCAGTGACACCATCAATGCTACCCATGATATTACTTCTACTTCGATATTTCTACTACTTGCTTTACTCAATACTTACTATTGCTGCTACTGTTTATTACCTGCTGCTTTAAAACTGTATACTGCATCTGCCGCCGCTGCTACAACAACTACTACTACTACTACTACTACTACTACTACTACTACTACTACTACTACTACTACTACTACTACTACTACTACTACTACTACTACTACTACTACTACTACTACTACTACTACTACTACTACTACTACTACTACTACTACTACTACTACTACTATTACCTGCTACTACAAAACTTTATACTCTTTATGGTAATACTACTTCAACTACTTTACTTTTACTTATACTACAACCACTACTGTTACTAACACCATCCTAACTACAATCACAATTATAATTATAAGACAATAAATTGAGAGTTTGTAGTGAAAGAATATTGAATCAGATTTGTTAACAGTACATGTATAACTAATTTTCTGTTCCTTTTTTAAATTTTACTAGTGACAGTGACACCTTCTCACGATTCAAAAGTTCCCCTTAACTCGATGTACTTTTTACTTTGAATGGCTGGGAACCGCACGGACAGCTGACTCTCAAAACCATGAATGGCACTCTGACCAACGGGTTTTCCCATACCCTATCAGCTTTCCAAGTCCTTTACATTGTCTGTCATTTTGTATGATTTTAAAGTGTTACTACCATCCTCTTAATCAAGAGTTGTAAGTTTCAGATGAAGTTTAAGTTTGTAAAAAGCTGTTGTCATTTATTTTTAATACTGCAGTTGTTAGTTGTGATGTCCAAAATAATAGAAATAGGAAACCTTTTGCTTCGTGGTGAATAGTAATGTTGGCAATAGAAAATTATTACATTGACAAAAGCTACTCTCTCCTTTTCTGTCTCTTCTCTCTGTCTGTCTTTCTGTCTCTCTCTCCGCCTCTATGTCTGTCTCTGTTTCCCGCTTTCTGCCCCTCTCTTTATCTACCTATCTCTGCCTCTCTTCGTTTCTCTTTCTGTCTCTCTGTCTTTATCTCTCTATGTATCTCTCTCTGTCTGTCCCTCTGCCTCTCTCTACCCGTCCCCATCTGTCTGTCTGTCTGTCTGTCTGTCTCTCTGTCTCTCTCCTTCTCTTTCTGTCTCTCTCTCTCTCTCTCTCTCTGTCTCTGTCTGTCTGTCTCTCTGCCTCTCTCTCCCCCCCTCTCTCTCTCTCTCTCTCTCTCTCTCTCTCTCTTTTCGACTTGTCCATAGAGAAAAGAAACAGTGATAACCTCTCGAGTCAGCAAAACTCGCCCGGCGGAAGTAAACAACAAAGCATTGCAGGTGGGCAAAATACAACGGTAGAAACGAAAGGAAAATAAACGGGACCTCGGGAGGCGCAGAGTTACATACACAATAGCTAGGACAGACATTGTCACAATGGCCGCTTGACCTGTGACCTGCCTCTCTGCACAATGCCCTTCCGGTGAGCGGGACCTGGCCAAGGGGGAGAACTGCCGACTACCCAGGGAACCTTGCTTTAGCTCCCCTTGGCTCAGGCCGGATGTGACCTAAACTTTGTTTTTTAACCTTTCTGTCCTATATAATTTGTGTTGAACAGTGAACACAAACGGATTGTCTCTTCCTCTAGGAGATATGGTTGGCTGGTTCCAGTGTGCTAGCATCTCTTTAAGACTACAGTTGTTGCTCTTGTATAGAATATGGCTCGAGAGATTTCCGTTTTATATTAACTTGCAGTATTTTTTTTAAACATTTCGATGAAGACCTTTTAGCAAAAGTGTACAAATTGCATGATTCATTACATGTTTTCTTTTGTTTTGCACAGTCTTTCTATACATGCGCTATAATTATTATAAAATTGAGTACACTGTAATGAGAGTAAAAAAAAATCCAACAAACGCCATGATACATACAAAGGGATAATAAAGCCTACAGGCTTATGTTCACGACTAAACATTCATACAGTAGGTTATTTATTACTAGATAAACATGCAACTGTTTTGGTTTCACTGGAACCATCACATTGAAAAGGAAGCAAAATACAATAAACCCTTCTTACACAAAAAAACGACGTGACCAAACAGAACAACGAAGGTAAAAAAACAATGTAATGTAATAATTATATGAAATGAAGGAAACGATTCCTTTCTGCCCCCCTTCCCCTTTTTTCCCTCTTTTTTTTTCAAAACGATTTCTTGTCTCTTTTGACGCTCTCTTTAACTATCCTCAAAGATATTCGATTCTCATCACCTTTTTCAGTCTAAGTATACAGAACTGTAATATCCAATGCTTTTTATTTCAATTCTTCCAATTTATCTCTATATCTATCCACTTTATCTTTGTGTAAATTATAACTGCCAATACCTGTATGTTCCCATGTTTCATTCTTTTAGCAATCTTCCAGTTAGTCCAACTTTGGATACCCATTCCCTCTTCCTTCTCCGTAGAGAGTTAAGACAGCTAATTTTTCCCACGCTAAGTGAATGTGAGAAATATTGTGAATTTTCTTTTCCAGCCCTATTGTAACAGTATTTTTCTTTTTTCTTCTTGTTATTGCTATTTTTCCTTTAGTAGGGGAGATGATGTGAGGCGGATAATAAGAGTGAAGAGTTGATAAAAGTGAATTCTTAGAAGAAAACGGAAATTTAAAAGAGGGCATAAGGAATGAAAACAAAAGAATAATTAGACAATTTAGTTTACAATAAAATAAAGACAGTATAACTATAACTAGAGAGAGAGAGTGTGTGTGTGTGTGTGTGATTGAGAGAGAGAGAGAAATAGGGGAGAAAAAGAGAGACGAGAAGAGCAAATCTAGATCCAACATTTGGCCGACAGATAATGATTAAACACCCAAGATACTAGAAAACATACATAAATAGCTTGAAGGGCATTAAACTAGCTCCCTCTATCTCTATACCCAGTATCGAAATTAATTACGCTAAAAACCGAATAATCTATAAAAAGCTTTATGCATGTAGATAGAGATAAACAAAGAGAGATAGGTAAATATATAGATAGAGGCAGAGAAGATAAGACAGACACAGACAGAGAGACTGAGAGAGACAGAAAGATGCAGATACAGAGATATAGAAAGATAGATAGATAGAAAGATAGATAGATAGAAAGATGCAGATACAGAGACATAGAAAGATAGATAGATAGAAAGATAGGCAATAGATGAACAGAAATAGACACACAATATATTGAGAAATACACTATTAGAACATAGAATCCTAACAAAGCTGCGCTATTTCGGGTACCACCCATTCCAATAAGAAGTATGTCGGTCGTAGTTGGCCTAATTGCTGGCCTCTCCCTCCATAAACAGATCGTGATTCCGGGCCAGGTAGAAGCAATACAAGTGATTGGTCTCCAGAGAACACGACAGTGACCAGTGAGCTGCCCACTATATTGACCCTTTGACCCAAATTTTCCACCTTTCTCCGGGCTGATTTCTAGTGGCGATCAGAAGGCACATAGTCTAAAACTAATGTCGGTTGAATCAGAGATCTAGATAAAAATATTGAATCCACATTAATTTCTAAATCTGTATAAATAATAGAGTGTTGGAATTCCAAAAAGTGAGAAAAGAAAACAAATGTTGCAGAATTTGAATGTGAAAACATTATAACAATCATTTTGTATCTATCTATCTATCTATCTATCTATCTATCTATCTATCTATCTATCTATCTATCTATCTATCTATCTATCTATCTATCTATCTATCTATCTATCTATCTATCTATCTATCTATCTATTATCTATCTATCTATCTATCTATCTATCTATCTATATATCTATCTATCTATTTATATCTCTGTCTGTCAGTTGATCTTTACTTACTATCTTCCTTATAATTTCTCCTGCGTTTAGTACACTCTTACTTTGGTCATTCCTCATTACCGCTTTGCACCCGATAACACCCTACCAAACTCCAGTGGCCATATTTAGCTTCACTTCTTTTAAACAGCTGTCCGTATTTGAAGTTTGCAAGTTTTTGGGTCAGATGTGATGAATCGACACTCGGTCGGGCTCCTTGCTCCGATTCCCTCCATATCTCTGTAATTCAACCACCAGGGCCTGCCATTTAATGGCCTAGATTTTATAGCTAAATTGTTTGTCTTGGGCTCAGGGTGCCTTCACTTTAATGACATCTTCTCTGGAATGGAAACCTGACCACTTGGACCTAGTAAGATAATAAGTATTGATGGGACATATAGTATTGAGGGGTAGATACAGAAATCTGGAAGACAGTGACGTGGTGTGGAGAGAGGGCTATGAATTTTAGGATCAGGGTTAAAGAGAATTTAAAAAAAATCTAAGAACGTATGCAAAGAAAAGTGCGATGGATATATCAAAACACTTACATATTCAAATATAAGACAACCGTATGGACCGCACTTCCTTTCGTAAAAAGCATGCAGGTTTGGCTATGTTCATTTTTTTACAAAGTTCTTATCTAGTAAACACATATTGCCTACATAAGTGATAATGAGACAATTTTCATTGAAAGAGTCGATCATAAATTAATAGGAAAACTTTATAAATAGAAAAGAATAGACGCAATATACTAATTCCCTTAACTGTATCAAAGACCCATTATTGATCTATTGTGATGGTAACATGGGTTTTTGGCAAATTTTTGAAATGCAATATTTCTTTTGATTATTTTAAATATTAGTAATAAAGAATTTTGAAAAGAAAAAAAAAACCTGTACCCAACTTACACAATCTGTTACCACCTCTCCATCTCCTTCTTGAGTGATTCATCATTAGTTCTAACCAACAGGTAGAGTGATTATGTTCTTTTGCTGATGGTTACGATTAAAAATTGTCTTAACACCCTTTCAAGAGGTCTCGAGTTTTATTATTCCACTAACATCTTAACATTGGCGCTGGCTCTTGGTTTACAATCGACCTACTCTTTGGGATGTATATAAACACACGTTTAGCTCTAAGCGAACAACACTAGTAGGTTTATTGGGGTTCAATGCGCATTGCTGTAAGTAGATGAGACACAAAGTGGTTCTCCCTTCTTCGACTCATTTATCACCGCCATCTGTTATAGCACTGACCTGGACTCCTCCAAAATAGACCATAGCCAGATTAGGCGTTTCCCTGTCTCGGTCGATCCATAGTACCATGCTACCAGAAAATCCTACCTAGTTCCTGGTGCCAAAGTAAACCAGAGCGCTCTACAGGAGTTCCTGCAGTGCTAGCTCCAGATTCCAACAGAGATGAGACGTGTGATATTGTTTGTAGTACACTCTCAAAAACCTGTTATTCGCGAACTCAGACGTAATAGACCTATTTTTATAACCGCATTGCGCAGAGTTAGAAAAAGATTTTAAAGACGGAATCGCGATATTCGGGGAATGGTTCTTGCAAATCATTCTTTTTTACATAGCAGCGCACGCTTTTATCACCCCGCAATCTAACCTAATGCCCCTTAGTTTGACAAAAACTAGGTAGGGTTTTATTGCGTTCCTGCAGATATTTATTTTCTGAGCGGAAATGTTGATTCTTCTTTTACCTGAGGAAAAGAATAATAAAGCAAAGAAATGGTATCTATCTCAATATAAGGTCTGGATTTGTTCTGTAACAACAACTAAAAATAATTAACACCCGACCTACATAACGAAGTTCGTGATATTTTCTTTCATTTAGAATTTTATGGCATACGAAGAATCGAAATTATCACGGAGGAAGCTTCTCGACAGAACTTTTAACATTTTCGTTGCGTGCTCCACAGGAAAATAACAGTTCCAGTCTTCATTATCTTGACCCAGAAACCGAGAGAAAAACACCTTTTCATACACTTCGATTTCTTTACTCAGCAGGAAAATGGTATTAATTTTTTTTTTATTACTATTTGTGTTAATTGAACTTATGTGTCTTTCTCTTACTTTAATGGACGAACGATCGTATTTACATAGGCTTTGCGCTGTCTCAATAAACGACTACTTTTGTCAGCGCCGTGCCACCCTGTCCTGGTGGGATTCGCCTTCTGATCTGACCCAGTTCCACACAATGATTATTAATAATTTACTGAGCGCCTCTTTACCTTGTCTTCCAGCATTATTACCAGGGATTGTCAGACGGGGCCAGGGTTTGTTTGGCCATCACCGAGGCTTAGAGGGACCAGGGGCCATCGATATTCTCTCCAATCTTTTAAACTGTTACAGACCAGGCAGGCTGAGCGGAATGAGCGCGGTGACAGGGCCTTCTGTGGTCGTCTGGTGGTCTGGAACACAACTTTTTCAATCATCGTTAGGAAAGGAGGTCAGGAGGAAGTGAACAGCAGACGGGCGGGGTCAGATTTCTCTGCCTGCCTGGCCACACACACACAGGCCAAGATAATGTCCACGATGATTTCTCAACTGCCCTAAATCTGTGTCTGATCTGGGGCCGATCAGTACTGGGTCTGTTCCTCGTCAGGTCGTATCATCGAATTAGGGTAATTATATACCTCGCGTATAAGTACAAACATGTTTAAGACAAACATGATTTAAAAAAAATTAGGTTAGTGTTGCAAAATTGTTGCCGTACTTTTAAACGTTGCGTAAGACATGTTTTTTTTCCAAATCTTATTAGGTCAGTAAGGTTTAAAATTTGAAAGACTTTCAATCGATCTCACGTGATATTAAATCTTATAAGCTTATTGTCAATCTCTGAAATGAGAATAATGCACGCTGTTTATAAATACCATTATGCTTTGGAAATGTAAACCAATCTTATTTTCATTCTACATCTGTCAAACATGGTTCAAATTAAAAAAAAAACATTTAACCTATCTGAAATAATATTCCACGTTAGAGACTTTTTAATATCAGTAAAAAAGAGAAAATGCACCCTGTTTTTCATCTAAATACAGTGTGCAATCGAAATTTAAAACAATTACCCGTTCATTTTGCTTTTGTTTATCTGGATTTAATTTCGTGCAAAATCATTGATCTAAACAGCCATGCTTTAGATATTGTTTAGTTGCCCTGAGGCATAAAGAAAAAAAATGCCTCTGTAATTAACTTAAAGAATCGGTTTTTTATTGTGGTTTCTTCAGTTTTGTTACGTCTTTAAAAAGGGCACAATAATTATGTGCAGGCAATAATATAAAGACATATCGATGAGCATTAAGATCTTTCCCTCAAGTGCATTTTCTGCTATTCTTCCCTGGAAATTAAGTCGGAAGTTAAATTAACCATTAAATCAAGCGACAAAGGAAAATTACACACTTTTGTGTGTGCCTTTCAGAAAGTTTGTTATTTTGCACCTTAAAAAGGGAAAAAATAATTTTGATTTTACTTTGACAGCCGTCTTATTGTAACGCTGATAATATTAGCATTAATGGTTACGATGAGAATTGTTTTTATTATTATTACTATATTAACAAGAAAATACAATAACAATACACTTTATCTGAAAAACGAATCAAACAATATCAAAATATTAATGAATGTATTTCGATAATATTTGATGATTGCCAATCTAAAGAAGATTCAGATGGTTATTATGATGATGAAGTTGATGATGATGATGATGATGATGTTGACGAATATGACTGTATTGCAGTGAAAGGAGATTACGCTAAGCAATTACTTTCGGTAATTAGATAAAACTCTGTGATCAGGACAAAAGTTATTCCAAGACAGGAGACCAGACATTTCTAAGAAGTTTCTACAATAAATATCATCAAATTCTCATTCAGTATTAGACCTAATAACAAAAAACATCTAATCCATAGAATTAGAGCAGTAACCCTATTTTGTCATAAATGTCACGAAATAACATCCCCAACAATATTCCTACAAATCACGGTCATAAAATAAAAAAGGATTTTACCAACTCGACAACGTTACAATAATATAAAACCCAGACAGTGATTCTGATTTCCTGTGTCCTAGAAGATGACAACTAACAGACTGTTCTTAAGGGGAAGACAAAGTAACTATATTCAATGTCTAAATGTAGCGATCTTTAAAATGATTCTATAAAAAAAAATTACAGAAATTTCTGATTTCCTAGCGTAGCGATATGCTACCCATCTTTTATAGCAATTACGTGAAACATATCTTCGGTGGGCTGGTCTTCCCCGTGCAATATCTGATCCAGATATCAGTCACACCTCCTAACTGGCCCTATTAATTCCACGGCAAATCAATCACCGGATTAGACAGCCCTTTAAGTGCTGTCGGGTCCTCCTTTACTCGTATAAGAACGGCTAGTTCTAAAGACAATAATTCTTGCTTTATCAGTGAAGTGACCCAATTTCTAAATCGGCACCAGGGCTAACTAATCTAGCTCCTAGTACTAAATCCACACAGATTAGATTTGGATCGGCCTGAATTTCAACTCCATCCCCACTGTTGGCCGAGTGTTTCTCTCCTTTACGCAATAAGCCTGAAATCGGGGCCATAAACAAGCACGTTAAAAGGTGCGGGAAATGTGAGACATTGTTTAGAACAACAATACAAGCTAAATGGAGGCGGTGTTTTTCTCGTTTTCTCTCTGACCCACTATGACGGTTTTCAATATAGGGCAGTACCGACTGCTCTTTCTCTCTCTGTAGAACCATCATGGAAAGTTTCTGCCGGTATTCATGTGGAAAAATTGATCGAATAAACACCGATATTATAGATAGCTTTCTTATGTTGTTCTGCCTGTCCTCCTTATCCACTGTTTTTCTCCGCCTTTCTCAATTTTCCTTGTTCCTTATTCCTTGTGCCGTGACAATCTTCCGTTAGGTTGCATAGTGTTCACTCGTATCTCTCCACTCTATTTAATTCTGTCATGAAATATTACAATGCCTCAATAATTTTCAGTTTTCGTTTTCGCTCTGATTCCAGGCTTATCCTTATTCTTAAACATCTCTCTTTCTCTCTCTCTCTCTCTCTCTCTCTCTCTCTCCGTCTGCCACACCCTCTCTCTTTCTTTCTTTCTTTCTTTTTTTCTCTCTCTCCCTTCTTTTCTCTCTTTTCGCTCTGCTTTTATCTTTTATGGCTCGAATTGGTTGTTCTTATGCTAATCACGTTAACAATTCTTTTTGTTAACAGTTGTTGCATACAGTCAATGACTTAAAAAAAAACAACATTGAAATCGGGACTCCCGGGACAAAATCCCAAGCTCTAATTCCTATGTCGCTCATATGTGCTGAGGAAATCTACTGAGAGCTGTTTTTATATTGAAAGAAGTTGGAAGATACCCGTTGTGAGTTTTGGTCCAAGCTCTTAAAACTATCAGAGAGCAGGTACCAAAAAAATGTTACGTGCAACAATTCAGGCACGCAGAGCAAGGGCGAAATAACTGGGCACCAGGTATTAGGACTATACACGTTCAAACTTGGTTTTCAGGGTTATGGTATGCACAGGCGGTAGACGATGAGATCTCATTCATAAACGGGTTTAGATACAGAATGATATCAGTTAGTCTGCAAGATGTCTTGAATACCACCCCAATTTGGACATTGCTAGTTATTTTGACGCCCTCACCTCTCGGAGGCTGCGGAAACTTGTCACACTACTGATAACCCGAAGTTTGCCTATCAATAACAATCTGTGTAGAATTAATTCATCTGATACTAATTATTTCTTGTAGATGTACAACGAATGCAGTTGGTGACGAAATCCATTTTTTGTTCCACTGTCAAGCTTTAATAGCTTTAAGATCTATGTATTTACCCACTATGTTCCAAGAATATGCATGTATCGAGAAGATTATTTTGTTTTAATCTAAAAATCCTAGCTAGAGTTTATGTACATTTATTAATACATCCCTTTATATGTAAGTTAGGGATTTAATAATTGTATGATATTTGTATTTATAAAATGGCTATTGATGGAAGTCCACGCAAAATATGCAACACGCTTCAGTGCAAGGTAATATAAGCCAAGTGCCTTGATACTGAATAAAGAATTTCAACTTCAATTTTTCATATGCGCTGACTGACCCCTGTACCACTCTCTGGTGTGTTTGTCTTGTAAGCATCTCCGCTGGTGGTCGAATGCATCTCACGTTCAGAGCAATAACATAAA
>RQTK01000333.1:195295-244671 GCA_003991915.1 Elysia chlorotica
TTTGTGCAGTTCTGTGACCGATCAAGCGCATGGACAGGGGTCAGTTTGAGTAAAGGATCAAGATCCGAATCGGTCAGAAAACAATTATTACACATTGCATCTAGAAGAATTCACATAAACAAGACGAGGTGAACCACTGGGTAATACACAAAAGCGTCAGCCTTCGAGACAGGAGGTCCTTGTTCGTGCCCCCATCTGACGGGCGCGTTAAGTCGGCATCAGGCGTTAAGAAACCAACATTTACTTTTACATGGCGAAAAATCGTTCAAAGAATAGTGATCGAAGGATTAGAGGTTGCCTTCGGTGGGGGCCAAAGTAGCTCTATGTAGATACTAGAATGCATTATAGTTTTTAGTTTTTGTTTTCAAAGGTGATTTCTATTAGGTGGCGCAGCCGGCAGAGCGAATTGTTTCTGGCCAAAAGTCCGTGGATTGCTTCCTCAAAAAGGCCGCTTTGTTTTGAACTAGTACATGTCGATATATGTATTCGTAAAAAATGAGTAGCTAAGTCCTAGGCATCCTGGTCTGTGGTCCCGTTGTGGTAGTGGGTGCTGTTAAGAAACCAGAAGACATAAACTGGGAAAGTCTTAGAAAGCTTCTTACTGCGACTTGATTCCTGTCCATTCGTTTCCCGAATAATCCTTTACGGTCAGCAGCTGAGAATTGACACTTCCACCTCCTGCTCTTTTAGAAAAAGCACTACCAACTGAACTATCGTCCGCCCCATGTAATAGTTCTATTTTTCTTGGTGTCTCGTAAGTCCGTCTCAAGGCTCTTAGGGCTAGAAAAGCACACACCAGAGGACTTTTTGAGTTTTCGTTGTACTTTTGTTGTTTGGTTTTCAATGGCTGTGGGAAACACCTTTTGTGAGTGTGTCTATCTCCTCATACGTTCTTTCTCTTTTCTCCACCATCCGCATTCTTTATCCTCCATGTTCTCCCTATCCTCTGGCTTTCTTTCTTCAGTTCAAACCTCTCTTTTTTCCCCTCTCTCTCTCCCTCTCTCTTTCTCTCTCTCACTCTCTCTCTCTCTCTCTCTCTCTCTTGCGTTCTCTCTCTTAGTTTTTTTGTAACCCATGTCACTCAATCTGCGTTGGGTTATTTCTTTCCACCCCTTCCTCTCTCTATTCTTCTCTTCCTGTCTTTCACTGTGTGTCTTGTATCTCTCACTCCTTCTCCTGAGTCACCTAACTCCCATCATCTGGCGCACCTTGTGTCTTGGTTGTTTGGTGCATCGCATCTGAAAATATACACCTACAGGATTTAATGCGTAACCCAGCGATTCGCCTCATATCACTGCAACATGAATGCAATCGAGCCAAACTTGAATACAACCATAAACTATTTTTAGCTTAGGTGTCAACTTGTCTTCTAAAGAGGGGTATAGTAAAGGAAATAAGCTAGTGATAGTGACTTTTAAGGACAGACAGAACTCTGCTCTAAACCAACCTCTGAATTGACTCCTTGATCTGTAGTCACCTTCCCCCACACGGATCGCATCCTCGGATGAAGAGAGCCATAGCGAGACTTCCCGCCTCCGATTCTTGTTTACTTTGCTCTCAAGCGTGTGAGCAGAGATGTTTCGTCGGCGATGCGCGAGCAAGAGAGAGTGAGTCATTGTTACTCGTCCACAAGAGTGCAAGCTGAGCACTCGAAATGAGGAGCTCAATAAAACTTTCTAGCATTAATTTTCACAAACATTTATTTTCGCTTTTTAATAAACTGTATTTCTGGTAAATAATCAACACCCTCTAAAATCCCACGCAAATCGAACAATTAAAAAACAACAACACCAAAACAAATACTAAGGTAATAAAATCCAAGAGAACTAATTAAAAAAAAACAACAAAAAAAACCCACCGCCATCACTATCACCACCGATTGCAAAAACAACTACAGCAACAAAAAAAAGCAACAACAACGACACAGCGAAACAACAAAAGCAACAACAGTAAGAACGACAATGACTATTGAAAAACTATTCAATAATGCCAATCTTTATTTTTACGAATGTCTGTATAGTAGACATGTATCTGAACTTTTTGTTCCCTTTGCAGTTTTAGTTTAAGGGGTAAAATTGTCAGTTGCGTCACCACCAACTCCGTGCGGCAGCATGTTAATTGTCAGACTTCAGTTTTCGGGAACCGTCTGCAAAACCAAAAACTATGTGTTAGTCATAGACAGCAATACATGTACTTTAAACCGCAGTCTATGTATTTTTTTCTTGAGACAAGACCGCAGTGGGTGCGACAACTTTCAGGACATTGTCTCCAAATCACCAATAAAGTGGGACTGCTTGTCACCCCTACCACCTCCTCCCCTACCTCGCCAACTTAATGGTCATTGCATTGGGTGCAATGAACAGAATACGAGTTTTAGCTGTAATGGGTTTCTTTTTGGGGTAGGGTGGTTTTTTTACACAAGGCCTTGGATATTTTGTTGTTGTGTTTATTGTTATTTAATTCAGTGGTCAGTACCCTCTAATAAAACTGTTGGTCTGTCATCAACTCTCTCTTGGCCTCTTCTACATCATGTACTTTCTGTGTTGTTTTTGTTACTGTTCTTGCAATTGTTATACGGTTGATCGTTGTTGATGCTATACTTCCTTCTTTCTTTCTTTCTTTCTTTCTTTTTTTCTTCTTCTTCTTCTTCTTCTTCTTCTTCTTCTTCTTCTTCTTCTTCTTCTTCTTCTTCTTCTTCTTCTTCTTCTTCTTCTTCTTCTTCTTCTTTTTCTCGTTTTTTTTCTTTTTCTCCTTCTTGTTCTTTTCCTTCTTTTTCTTTCAGCAAGAACTCAAAGTGCTATAGAGATTTTTGTTTTGGACACATCAATTTAATCAACCTTTTATTGGAAAACAATACCTCTTCAAACCTCGATAATCAGCAGGCAAGAAAATCAAATTCATTTGGAAAACAAAAACCTCCCACATCTGCCAAAAAGAAATTAACCTTACTCAGCTGCTACTATTATGGTGCCTGCAGTGCGCTACACAACAGTCCTTTCGACAAAGGGCCCCAAAGCAAAAAATGAAGACTATAGGATAGAGACTCTACACCGGATCCTCCAATCATAGCTAGATGTATATCCTAGACTTACGAGCAAACATCAAAAGAGACGTGAGAAAGTCTTGTGCACAAGGGGCACAATTATGTCACTCATTATCGTTATGTGCATCGCAAAATCTATAAGACATAATCACACATATGGGACATGTTTTCTTATCTCTCAATGGCTCCGTATGTCTAGAATAGAGCTATGATTGGACGCGAGAGCATATTCCCTTACCTAGCGTCTTTGTTTTCTCCCTATCCCCCAGTATCGTAAGACCTCTTCAGTTTGGTGAAACGCGGACATTATTGATGGCTCTACACTGTGTGTCCTGGTAGTTCCAGCTGCATGGAATGTGGACCCTGGCACAAAGTACTGAGGCTACGGGTGGTCTGGAACTGACCAGTCATTGGCACCGCCAGTTGTAAAGGCTGGTCGGGCTGAGATGCGCTGTGCGATGGGTGCATGTGAATGTGGTTTATTCAGGAACTTATGCAATGGTGGTTATCTGTTGGGGAAGAGCAGCATGTGTGTGTATTATATAAAGACAGCGAGAGAGAAATAGAAAAAATAAGAAATAGAAATAGGGAGAGAAAGAACGATAGAAAGAATAAAGAATAAGAGAGAAACTTGAAGGTTATAAAAATTACTTTTTTGACACATATAGCAGATAAAAAAATATCAATAACAAGAGAGAAAAAGAGAACGAGAGAAAAGAAGAGGCGCAAACGTGCCAAAAATAAAGAATAGACACAATAAAATTCACGTCTGGGTATGGTGGACTGACCGATATATGCCAATTTAATGTACACAAAGATTAAAAAATGAACACCACCACCACCACCACCACCACAGCCACAACCACCATCAACAGCAACAATAACAACCACCATCAAACAAAACAAAATGCGTAGAAACAGCATCACCGAATGTTTCGGACGGCTGGAATCAGAAGCACTGGCAGTTGGCAGTGAATATGAAGCAGGCCCCGGACGATAGTGATCAATCCACGGCCAGTGGCGAAGGGGTCGAAAACCTCAGTCTGCCTGATCATGTGTGCGAGTACGATTTCTCTTTTGCAAGAAGAGTGAGAGGTTTGGGGGAGACGGGGAGAGGAAGGAGAGGAAGGCAGTGGCAGTGGGAGGCTAAAGACCTGGAACAATGAAAACAGAAAGTGGCAGCCGTGTCATTGATAAACGAGATAACGAATTGCATGCAGTACTTCTGGTAATGAAGGACTGGGAGAGAGAGAGAGAGAGAGAGAGAGAGAGAGAGAGAGAGAGAGAGAGAGAGAGAGAGAGATAAGAAGAAGAAGAAGAAGAAGAAGAAGAAGAAGAAGAAGAAGAAGAAGAAGAAGAAGAAGAAGAAGAAGAAGAAGAAGAAGAAGAAGAAGAAGAAGAAGAAGAAGAAGAAGAAGAAGAAGAAGAAGAAGAAGAAGAAGAAGAAGAAGAAGAAGAAGAAGAAGAAGAACAAGAAGAACAAGAAGAACAAGAAGAACAAGAACAAGAACAAAAATGGAAGAAAATTAGACTAGAAGGGAAACAAGAAATAAGGAAGCAATGGACCAAACGAGGAGAGGAAGAAGGAGTGCTCTGCTTCTATTACTCTTAGTACTTGTACAACTAACTTTCCAATTTTTAAAATAGACTTTTTATTTACTTTTCCTTATCAAGGATGTAAATCCCGCTGAGGCGGGTTTGTCCAGCTACATAAACAGACTCACTTCATAACCGTAATCAACACAAACTTCTTCATTTAAGTTATCTTCACAGTCTGGGCCATAGACTTTGTTTACTTTTCCTTTTAATGTCCTTTTTTTAATTGTATGTGAGCAGGTCTTGACCACCATGCATATTTTAGTATTTTAGAGCACAACAGATCGTCTTGTGTCCCTGCCATCCAGACACCCCACAAAAGTCTAGATCTCGAGTCTAGATACAGTCATAACTAACTGGAAAGTACCCGACCCAGTTCACTTCCGCCCTATCTGGCTGGAAACTAAACTCGTCCAGACCAGAGCGGCAGTGATAGCGACCCCGATGACCGGAGTTGACCTTAGAGGAGGAGAGAGCATCGGCCTGTCCGTTGGCTGGACTAGCAGTCCAGGGTACATTGACAGCGGTCTACACAAAACTCAGTGCCTGAAGGCGCGACAAACTAGCGAATGTCCAGAAAATCGCTAGCTTAGAGAGTGGTATGGTTCGGAACTTAACTGTCGATATAGGTATAGTTATTATAATTATGGTTCTAAGGCAGTAAGAATACCGGCGCCCTAACCTCAGACACCACTATGAAGGTAAAAAAATGGTCTGGAATCTAAGCTGTATACACGGCTTCTCAATTCGTGCGCAGTACTTTGGTAAATGAGATTTCAACCTTGTCAAAAAGCATTGCTTTCATTTTTGTTAACTTCGAGGTTTACATTCTTATTAAAAAAAAATTTAACAAGCATTCTTAACTGCGTGCACATTATTTTTAAGTGGAAAATATATAAATTATTGTAATAGAGTTTCGTAATACAATAGACAACTTCATTCTTTGTCAAATGGGAAGACGTTCAAAACCCTAATTATTATAGTTTCGACATCTGTTTCGTGAGACATTGAACTAGCATTTTAACTTCGTGTATATTATTTTTAAGTGAGAAATAAGTTAAAGAGTTTCCTTATTCAACAGAAATCTTCATTCTATGGCAAATATAAAGCCGTTCAAATCTCGAATATAATTTCGACATCTGTTTCGTGAGACATTGAAATAACTTCTACACTTACCCTTTGTACTAAAATTGTCTGCTGAGATTTTATGTGAAGCAGCTTTACAACCTCTATCTCCCATTCGTGTAACCATTATTCGAGTCTGACCTCGTCTACTTGAGATAGCAAATACCGGACTTTTCAAGTACACCTCACTCGCTTGAAAACCGTGCCAAAGGCAAAACAATCATGATTATGAGACACTGCTAGAATGTCTGGCATACATGGCCCAGTAGTCTTACTTCGGATTAAGGTTCGTGAGATACAGGGTTCAAATTCTTGCAAACATTGGAACCGTTATGTCCTACTGGATAGCATATGCGATGTTTTGTCCAATCATGTAGTAAATGTACCAGCTTCAACTGGTGTACAAACCAGCAACATCGCCGCTTCAATATTAGATTGTTTGTGGAAACGCTTCTCTCTCTCTCTCTCTCTCTCTCTCTCTCTCTCTCTCTCTCTCTCTCTCTCTCTCTCTCTCTCTCTCTCTCCCCCTTTCCTCTCCAGTTTTTATGCTCTATTTTAAAACATTGATTTTCTCTCTTCCCTCTTTTTCTCTTTCCTGTTCTCTTTTTTTCGCTTCCCTTCTTTCTTTCCTCCAACTCCTTCTCCTTTTTTTCTCTACCCCTCTCCGTGTCTCTGTCTCTCTTCCTCTCTCATTAACTGTTAACTTCTCCCTCTCATTATGTGCTCTTTATGAAAACGTTAATTTATCTTTGTAATAAGCACAACTGAGGGGTACTTAGGCAAAAGTTATTGATACACTTAACATATTTAAGTTACATTCCTTTCCTAACATTCCTTCTCAGTTTTGCATCCTTTGTACATTGACACTGAGGCTTGTCGAAAAAAAAACCCACTCTTTTTCAGCATCAACATTTCGTGTAGAAGAAGATCTTAACACTGACCTCTTAAAGAACTGAACTAGGACTGTAAGTATGTACAACGTTGTGGTAAGTTTACGACTCCTCGTAACCCTTCTACTGCTATGTCTTAAAGTGAGTCGTAAGCTTAACATAAGCGTTGTACTTATGACCTCCAGACTATAATCCCGGCAGCTGATTTCTATAATATCCACTATTATTATAAACATTTTGAGAGCCCACTGAACCGTGGTCGCCGCTTAGATTCCCCCCCCCCCTTTCCCCTCTAACAGTGTGTCCAAGCACTTCACCGGTCACTTGACTCAATATCTCTCTTCTACTTTAACGTCTCCTAGGCCTTAAGAAAGTTCCTATACGGCGACACTTGACTGGGGTTTCGACCACTGTCCTTTATCTCCCAGGCCATATGGCACTCGCCCTAAGCGTGGCCTTTCCTCAGCATCAGGCCTCAAGACGGTCATGTCTGGCACTTAAGGGAACCTAGTGTCTGGCACTTAACGGGACCTGGTGACGGCGACTGAGGGGCGAAGAAAGAGCCCTGTCCACCGCTTAACAGTTGAAGTATTGGAGTATTGCCCTTGTAGATTTCTGTAATCTTGAAAGTGTACTACTGAATTATGTTGTAGAGATGTCTACAGTTATAGAGAGCATGTGAAGATGTGAAAGGGATAGAGGGAGACGGGCGATGAAAGAGGGGATGCTGTACGTTTGGAAACATGTTATAGACTTTACCAATGCCACAAAGAGAAAATAACCATTATTCGAGTCTGGCCTCGTCTACCTGAGATAGCAAATAACAGACTTTTTTAAAGAGAGAGATAGAGAGAGGGAGGACTTCAATGGCAGGTGAGACAGGGAGATAGAGAGCAGAAAGACAAAAAAGTACATTGGGGGGAGGGGATAGAGACAGAGACAGACAGACATACAGACAAAGACAGAGAAACAGAACGACAACGACAGAGGGTGAGAAAGAGAGAGAGAGAGAGAGAGAGAGAGAGAGAGAGAGAGAGAGAGAGAGAGAGAGAGGCCTGACAGTAAGTGCCTAAAATGATGTCGAGCAGAAGCAGATGGTGTGTGCATTGTACGTTCAATAGAAACCAAAGATCATAACTTCGTGCACATTGTGTTTTTATGGTAATCTCTCAGACATTGTAAATGAGATATTTCCCCTATAAAATAAATGTGTATATCTGGAGTTTAGACCGTTATACTAAGGAATGTTTTTGAGTCATTTGGTTGTACAAGAATTCTGCAATGTTTATTTGTTTAAAGCACATATATGTCTTTTATGAGCATGCAGTTGTGCCTAACGGCTGTCACAAGTGAGATTAGGAAACTATGGGCCAAATTTTGGCGTTTGCCATATGACAAGATTGTTGTTGTTGTTGTTGTTGTTGTTGTTGTTGTTGTTGTTGTTGTTGTTGTTGTTGTTGTTGTTGTTGTTGTTGTTGTTGTTATTGTTGTTGCATTGTTTCACAGAATAAATTTAGTTTTTACATTTCAGGATAACCCTTAAATCTTAAAACTATCAAGACAAACAAACCCTAGATAATCATAGAATAGATAAGGAAGGAGTGTATATTGCAGACTTCTCTCAGCGGTCATAGCTTGCCAGGCGACCGGGTTAGGCAGATCTATCCTTCATCACTCCATTTCACAGACATATGAGATTGTACGAAGAGGTTTCTGGATGTGTAGTTTACACCTACAACACACTTACAAAACAACAACAACAACAACAACAACAACAACAACAACAACATCAACAACACACAAACAAAAACAAAACAAAATAGAGACAGTAATGTTAGAAACAAAACAAAAACTAACAATATCGCCACTTTCGCCAAGGCAGCGCAATGAAGGTTTTTCCTCTTACAAATTGTAAGTGTCAAAAGAGCTCATAAAATTTCCCAGCGAGATTAGAGATACATTGCCAGTTTAAAATATTTCCTGGATGTGAGATAGTGGAACGTGCTGGTGGTATTTTTATGTGGTCTGTACATATTTCTCCAAGGCTTTAACAAAAGCGATGAATACTACGACACATGTTTTGCTGACGTAATATGGATAAGTTAAGATGTCAATTAAGGCTAGATAGAAATTTCTTCCACTTTCGATTAGTAGCTTTATTGACTCATACTTCTAAATGGTGAGGGAAAGAAAAGATAATAATGAAATATCACAAAACCCACCTTTTGTCTGTGCTTTTCAGAGAAGCAAGCATCGAAAAAAATTGATAAATGTATTATGCAAACTTCAGCATGCATAAAAAAATAAAAAAGCAACAGCTGAAAGACATTTTATTCTATTCACCAACATTTAGATATCAGTAGTCTTCCTTGTTCATGTCTACCGTGACTTTTTAAAACCTAAGCCATCAACATAATCATAAAAAAATGTATTATTATCATAACCATCATCATCATCATCATCATCATCATCATCATCATCATCATCATCATCATCATCATCATCATCATCATCATCATCATCATCATCATCATCATCATCATCATCATCATCATCATCATCACCACCACCAAAAATGTTATAATTATTGCCACTATTACAGTCATCATAATTATTATAACAAATTTCAACAAATATAGCAACATAAATTCTATACACCATCTAATTACTAGTTACGTAAACTTAAAGTATCACTAAACAACTGGGTCAATTCAATCCGCCAAAAAGCGACAATTAAGCAAGTCTTATTAAGTACAAGATCTCAAGCCAAGAGACGCGTAGATAAGCTCACAAGAGATTTGTCCTTATCAGGCACGGGCCACATGGAGCTTCGGTTTCCACACTTTGATGTTCTGTGGAATTTCCCCATCAAGTTTAGAACTCTCGACTCTCTACTCACACGGGACAACGCGAGCCGACTAGGCTGATGCACGCCAAGTGACAGGCCTAAGTGTAGCAGCCTAACACATAGAGAGACCGACATATTGCAATCGGAGAAAAGCAAGGATCCATTGACGTATTATAGATAAATAGGGGAGATATAACTTGTAATGCTTAGGTCACAAAATCTAGGCTGGTGATAACATCAAGAATTCTAGGGTTATTAGGTCAAGACATACAGTCGATTGCTACACCAGACCGACATTCTGCCGTCAATGGCATCCAAAAAAAATGCTTGCCTGTTGCAAATATCTGATCAAATGGTTTGAAATAAGCTGAGTGAGTCCAAACATTTTCTTAAATTCTTATAACGTTTTGTACAATTTAAATACTGTGTATTGCTCTTTATAATGCGTTACTTGCTCCAATAATAACGAGAGCTTAATTTAAACTGATGGTTGCTCAAGATCGGTCGGGTATAGATCTACTGTACAAAATGCGAAATGGTCCGAATTATCATCAGGACGGATAGCAAATATTGAAAGGGCCTAAACAGCAATTATGTTTTGGGTTTAACAGTGGGTGAACGGTTTCAACTACTAAGACTGCTGGCACAGACTGAAGGCCGTAAGTACAACGTTAGGGTAGCTTACAACTCGTCGTAAGAATACACGAATTATAAGGCCTAGGACGAGCCGTAAGCTCACGAGACGTTGGACTTACGGCTCTAGAAGTCGATAGCTGTATGGCGTCTGACCCTTTATCCAAAACAAATGAATGAAAGAAAGCAAGGTTGCGAAAAAACTGTAATAACGAAGAGAGTTGATACATGTTTTTAGAACTGTTTTCCCCTTTTGTAATCCTAAAAATAAAGCCCCAGACAGGATTCAAATTAAACCCCATTATTTTGTATTGATTTAATAGAGCTCTGTCTAAACATTGCTACAAATGTTGCATAATTTCCTTTTAGTTGGTAATTAAAGACCTAAATTGATCAGTCTGGATAAAACAAATTAATGTGAGCAGAGAATGAACTCATGAGGGCTGCTCTAAGTACTCACGCACGCCTTGCACAGACTCGTGCAATGTCAGATAGCCTGAAGTGGTCTCTTCCCAGGAGAAACCTCTTAGGCCCATCTAAGCCTGTCTCGGCTCCGCGGGGCCGCGGCTTTTTATGATTTTATCTTGCCATCTAACAAGGATAGACATGGCAACGGCCAGATTTCCATGTATCTTGAAAACTGATCTTCCCCAGCCCTGATAAAGCTGAAAAAGACATGACGCCAGGGGTTTCGACTAATAAAGTTGGATCTGGAATTGTTTCAACTATGAACTTTGCGGCTAAACATCGGTGTGAACACGAAAAATTGTTCCGTTGGAACAGCCATGCGAAAAATGAAAGGAAAGTACTCTTTCATCTAGTCTTTTACTTCGTACTGTATTGACCCATAACTACGTTATATCGGGGTTGTGGGATGGGGGAGGGGTGGGAAGGAATGTGGGAGGCGAACTGCCACAAGTGGTAGAGCGTTGGTCTGCCAACCAAGCGGTCCATGGTTTGAAACCCATGACATTCTACGGTGCGTTAAGGGCAATTGTTACATTATAATATTAATTATCCGAATTATTGCTCTTGTTCGGGTTATCTTTATCAAGAAAATATGTCTGAAACTTTTTAGGAGAAAAGCGCAGAAAAAAATATTCATCAAAATCTATGTAAACAGTTAGATATTAAAATATTTATGCGATGAGAGATAAAACGGAGACAGGATTTTATGTGTAACAGAGAGATATAAAGAAAGAGAGAAAGAGAGAGAGAGAGAGAGAGAGAGAGAGAGAGAGAGAGAGAGAGAGAGACAGACAGACAGATAATATGTTACAGCTAGATACTATTATAAGAATGCGTGATAAAAAATCAGCAACATCACCATTTTACTTAATACAGGGTTCAATCACGTACCATATTTCATAATAAAAAAGGATCTAATGTAAAAAGGAACGGACAAAAAGGATAAATCACCAACGGATAAGATCTCATGAATTTGTACAATATTTCATGTTATTCGGCAATTTAAGTAGATCCTATAACCATTTTTGTTATAACAGAGTCAGTAGTGTGGCATAGTATTATCTAAACTAATTAATAATAAGAAGTAAAAGCGACGAACTTCCACTGAGTTGTATGATTTCGTATAATTCAACAATTGTTTGTTATGAAATGAGCCAGAAATCATAACACCAAACCGTTACGTTACATCTTTATCTCTCTCTCTCTGTCTTTACTTTCTCAGTCCCTTACTCACTCTCTCATCTCTCAGTATCTTTTTTTATATATATATATCTGTGCCATTCCTCTCTCTTTTTCTCTCTATCTGTCTGTACCTCTTGCGTTACCTGTCTGTGTGACCATTACTCTCTCTCTCTCTCTCTCTCTCTCTCTCTCTGTCTTATTCTCTCTGTCTGTATGTCTGTCTGTCTGTCTCTATCTAACTCTCTCTCTGTCTGTTTGTCTCTCTCTTTGTCTGTCTGTCTGTCTCTCTCTCTCTCTCTCTCTCTCTCTCTCTCTCTCTCTCTCTCCCTCTCCCCCTCCCTCTACCAGGTGTCGACGAGCGCAAGAGTGATTAAATCTGCCTTCCAGTGAATGAACTTGCTGGCTCAACAAAAGAGATGTGTGTCTGGAATCGGGAAAGGTGAGTGAGTGAGTGAGTGAATGGACTGCGGTGAGCATCTTCTACCTGCCTCACCTGGCACAGGTGGAATACAATCATCTCAGGTAGCTCCAGCCCAGACCACCACAGGCAGCTGCAGATGATTGAGAAGATATATGTGGATAGGTAACTATGTGGCGATAGGGGGACACGGCGGGAAATGATGGACAGATGGAAGTAAAGAGGGAGAGATATAGTGACAGAAAGAGAGGGAGACATAAAGGGGGGAATAGGAGGAGAAGAGACAGAAAAAATGACAGAAAGAAGAAGAGATAGGAGAGGAAAAAAAAATTAAGAAACAGGAAGAGAGAAGAAGAAGAAGAGGGAGAGAGAGAGAGAGAGATAGATAGAGAGAGAGATGGAAGAGAGAGAGAAAAAGAGAGAGAGAGGGAGAGAGATAGAAGAGAGAGAGAAAGAGAGAGAGAGGGAGAGAGAGAAGAGAGAGAGAGATAGAGAGAGAGAGGGAGTAACTGAGAATGTAAATGGGAAGCAGGAGAACTCGTGATATGATTATAATGAGGCTTCGTTAGAAGAAGCCAGGAACAGGTAGCCAGTACAGGTGATTTCCCAACGGTGCCCACCGGAAACTGGCATGGTCTGTAGAAAGCAGTGATGTGTCCTTGGAACAGTGGGGGAACATAACCTTGAGGTCTTTAAAAGAAAAATAAATAATTATGTGACCGTTTTTTCCCCGCTGTTTATGTTTATTGTGTTTTGTTTTAGAGAGTTTTAGAGAGTTATGGTGTGGACGCTCAAGATGAACGATGGTGTCTGGATCTCAGAGCACGGTGAGAGAGAAATAATGGGGTCTCAATGATGCTAGTCTGTCTTAATCGCGTGAGTCACAGCACTGCTTAATCTATCAACATAACAAAGATAGAAACAAATAATGCTGGCAGAACACCAAGAAATGTTCACATAAAGAATACTTTTTTTCGCCCAAAATGCTTCACTTCTTTGGGGCACGAGAAGGAAATGTCTTTGACCTTTAAATTGGTACATGCGTACTAAGTTGTATTTTGCTTTGAAAAATAATCGAACATTGCAATTCATTCAATGCCAACAGAACCAATTCAACTCTTCCATAAAGTTTGTATTCCAGTTAAATTATACATGTGACATTAAAGGGGGGCGAGCAATACACTTGGGTAAATTGAAAAAAAACGTACAATCTATCCCTGAAAATATTTTTTCTTATGCGTTAAATCTTTATCTAGAATAAGGTTTTCTTATGTGGACAGTTTTTCTAAAGTTCTAAATCAGCTAAGGGCAAGCGTTGTCTTCTAAAGGGTTTAGTTCAATGATCCCCACTCATCACATTATGCCTGAAGACTTTTTGTTGTCTGGAGGATTTACAACCTAGTCTCTTCAAGCGCGCAGGGTAAAACGCAGGTTTCACAGTCGAGATGATCGCGGTTCAAAACCCACGATCAATCAAAAATATATTTGTTCAATTTTGTCCCTCATTGTTTGGATCGGTGTAAGTATATAATGAGAGGATGAGACAAGAGTCATAATATCTCTATACTGTCTCTGTGTATAATTATCAGACGTTAGTCTTTAAACCCCAGTCACAATATAGCCTTATTTGCTGGCGTTGGATAATAATCATCAAACAAATTTCCTCTCTTTAATAGTTCGAGAAAAGGAATGTTTTAAAAATCGTTGGTTGTTTGTTTTGTTAACGTTCAAAGTCAGAAACCAAGCTTCATCGCAGAAGCATTCCAAGACTCACGTCTAAAAGTTTTATATGCAACTGCAAAGATATATTGCAGGGATACCAGTGCTCCTGTCTCAGCCCACCGCATCACACTGACACCGATCCAACCAGTGGTGGACAAACATCGATTTAAAAAATCACCACATCTTCTCTTCCAACCAGGTACCGCCCATTTGGGACCCTAACGCTCTACCACAGGCGCCATATTGAAGATGAACTAGTTTTATCCAGAGTTTACCAAGGTGTGGGGTGAAGGACCTCGCCTCTCGCCTCTGGCGCCAGAAGAGACAAAGTGTGAAATGACCGCCAGAGGTTTTGGTGCATCTAGAAGCAGAGATCGGACCCTTCACATTTTTTTTCTCTCTCCCCTGCCACCGAAATTGATGGTGGCGTTAATGTCCGGCAGATGGGGAATCGAGAGCAGTGATGTACGTCCTGCATGTTTGGCGAAATAGAGTTTCGTGCGTTGATAGAATAAGATTTACACATTTTTAGCTTAAATTTGTTTCAATTTTCTGTTTAAAAAAAAGTATTTTTTAGGAGGAGAAAGGTTTAGGTTTCATATTTTTTGTGGGTAGGGAGTGCTAGTAACATCGTCTCCGCCTCTTCTTTTGCTTTCATATTTCTTTGTATGATGAATAGACTGCATATTTTTATCATCCTAAGATTGAGTTAGAAAGAATAAAATTTCACAAAAGAACAACAATAAACAAACACAAAACTAACATCAAAACTAACGACAAAGAACAAAGTTCCAATCCGCTTGGCACCAATGGATCCTATTCTCTAGAGCCATCAGTCACTATTGATAACAAGGAGCGCTCTCTTACAAAAATGATGACAGAAGTGACACTTTAATCATACGTTTTGGAAATATACTCGCAGCCAAAACGCACGGGCATCTATCATGAGGGAAAGCTCATTAGCCGAGCACCGCTGACCGCAGTGGACATAAAAAAGGGAGACCGATAGAACACCAGCAGCGCACATGCATGCCACCCAGAGCACTCACCTCGCGTCTGGCCTTGGAATCCCCTGGGGTTTCTTCTCACAGAATTTATTAGGGGGTCTTAAAAATCGCTCAACATCCCCTAAGTCTTTGCTCCTCGTACAAGAGTGAATAGTGGAGTAGATACAAATTTTAGATGGGAGGTAGAAAAAAAGTTCTTTAAATGACAATAACATTGGTGTCCATGGCAAACCTCGTGCTTTGATTTTGTTGGGGTATTTTTTTTATTCAGTTTTCATCAAAGCAGAACCACACCAATCGAGCTTACATAATATGTGTAAAATCAAGATCCAATCACACGTTAGGCACAGATATACGTAAAACCATAAGCTGCATGTCTTCGTTCATTCTACAAAAAGACATTAATACCAAACGAAACGATTACTATTTAGGAATACATTGAAAGGTTCTAAAAACATTAATAACCCTTAAATTGTTAATCTAACTTTTAGAGATGAAGATGAAGTGGTGTATGTGTTTCATGGATTCTAAACTCAGAATGATACAGGAACTCTGCAATTATAATGTTTCCCATTGTTTTGCTCTTGTCATGTACTGGAATCATTTCGGAATAGTTTGATAACGTTCAAATTGTGTGATTGTTCTATTTATCCTATCACTCTTTCCTTTATATCATAAATTTCTATCAAATCTTCCTGTATGTCTCTATAACAAATATCAATCTTAGTTTTCAGCTAAATCAATGATAAACATACTCACACCATCATTATTCTTGTTATTTTGACACCGCGCCATGATCATAATCTTAAAAAAAAACCCTCCTTCTCCTCGTATTTCCTCCTCCTCCTCCTCCTCCTCCTCCTCCTCCTCATCATCATCATCATCATCATCATCATCATCACCATCATCATCATCATCATCATCATCATCATCATCATCATCATCATCATCATCATCATCATCATCATCATCATCATCATCAATCTAATACCATTAAACTACAGGCTAATGATTTATTAAATATTACACTCGGAAAACCAAGATAGTGAGTTGTTGAGTTGGTTTAATGTCCAACGTCAGCACTATATAGACCATATTGTGGACGGGTTTCAAGACTGACGTCTGACAATTTTATGTGCTGCCACACACAAGAGGGGGCGGTGATACCATGCCTTTTGTCTCAGCTGGTCACATTAGACAGACAGCGACCCAACCTGTAAAAGTGTATGTAAGGGTTCTTGAGCTAATATTGTCGAACGCAAGATCTAGTGATAAAAAACAAAAAAACAACAAAAAACAACAACTTATAACTGGAACAAAAACATCATCATCATCATCATCATCAGCAGCAACAACAGCAGCAGCAGCAGCAGCAGAAGCAGCAACACCAGCATCAATAACATCATCAGCACCAATATTTTCTTAATTATCATCAATATCATAAGTTTGTCATTATCTATCCTTCTACCTATTTATCTATCAATTTATGTTTGTATGCATGTGTTTGTGTATGAATGAATGAATGTATATCTGCATGTGTGTGTATGTGTGTATGTATGTGTGTATGTATCTATGTATGTATGTATGTATGTATGTATGTATGTGTGTATGTATGTATACATACCTTTCTATTTATTTACTATCTTTCTATCTGCAGCTTGGTCTATACACTCCTACTGCAACAAGTACATCCACATCTTCTCATTATTCAATAATTGTTTTGGCTCGCATTCTGCTCCGATGATCTGGTCATTTTTTTCTCTGAACATTAATTATATTTAGATGGGTTATTGGAATGTTGAGAAGAACGTAGTCGTCTATCAGACCCCGTGTGTTGTCAAGCTCAACAAGATTAGGTTAGATATTTTCTTGTTGCTTATCGCCAAACCTGCTTTCATTAATCTTGTTTGGAGCCAACATTAACAGTCGTCTATCAGACCCCGTGTGTTGTCAAGCTCAACAAGATTAGGTTAGATATTTTCTTGTTGCTTATCGCCAAACCTGCTTTCATTAATCTTGTTTGGAGCCAACATTAACAGTCTCGGAGCCGACTAGCTGAGTTCAAACTCCTCAATAGAATACAGGCGATGACCCTTACCCAAAACATCGTGCACAGAAGGACATTGGCGATAAAAAAGCGACCAGCTATTTTACCTGTAGAGTCGTGCATGACACCTGTTACAGTGGTTCCCTGCTGTCGTCCAGGATTTTTTGAGGAGTCCAGGAGAGGGCAGACCTGGCCGTGACCTCACACCAAACAAAAAATATTTGGCCGTATACAGTCCTATCGGGCAACACTCCTGACTGGGTATTTTCAAGAGGTCTTTATTGATTAAATATAAGTTATTAATATTATTATATTACTTTTATTATATTAATACAGTGTAGTTTCTAATCATATAATTATGTTAAGAAGCAAACACACTAAACCAGACAGTTTCAGTTCAATAAAGAGCAAATCATAAGCAAAATGTATGATGGTTTTAAGACATTTTTTGTATAAAAAAATTAATTTATGTAAAACTCGTTAACACAATAATCAAAAACAACAATTGCCAGAAGCCTGAAATGTATCAATTGAAAGAGCTATACAGTAAAAAATATTACAAAAAACCCCCACAAAATCAAGAGTTTTTTTTTCTGAAACATATTCAAGGTTACCACATCGATCAAAACAATACTGTTACTCTAAATCTCTGGTTAAGCATCTGGTTCTTGACACTTATAAACCCGTCAGGTGGATTATGGACTTCAATCTTAATTTCTTCTTGCCCTGCTTGTAAAAAAAAAGCAAACAACAGAATGCATTGACACAGCTTGTCAGCTTGAGCCCTCATCCTCTGTCTGGTTGTACAGCTGTCCAGTGCTACATTTCCACACCGTCTAGTACGGGCCATTGACTTTAGGGGCTTCTAGTTCAATTATTACAGGGAGGCAATGTCAAGTGGGAGAAAGGGTACATACAGAGTCTCTCCTCATCGACCTTGGAAACTGACGTAGCTGCGGACGAGTCGGAGAAGAAACTGATGGAGGTAAAGGTCAGTTCAATGTCTTGCTACGGGTGGAATGCTCCCTAACCTTTACGGAAACTACAAATTTTACAGGCCTTGTGGTAACCTATCCCAAAGCGAAACGGAGACGATAGGTAAGGGGGTCTTCACCGACGGATAATCATTCTTCTTCTTTAGACTTATAGGTTTAATGAGCGATCCGAAAACACTACGCTTAGAGGGCGAGATTACGTCATTCGTGATCGTCAAGTAGATCGCAAAGCCTTTTTTCTACATCTAAAGACATAGCCAGACCGCACTTGCCGTGAAGGACAACACAACCGTAAAAAACCCCAAAACAAATCAACAGAACAACAAGTACAGAACAGTCTAGTTTTGGACAGGCGCCGAGACACCAGTCTGTTTGAGGTAGTTTTTGTGGTCATTTTTCCCCTTCAGTGGTACATATCTCTTTTATCTTGTAACGTAGTTCTCAGTATGTTGTGCCAGTACATTGGAGACACCTCCGAGAGTTTTTAGTCTGTGGTCAGTTGAGTATGCATGTGTGGCCTGATATAGATCGCCGAGAATGGACATCAGTCATAACTGATTAGGTTCTGAGCCGGCACATAAGAATATCACATGTGAGGAACTAGCTTGGCACTTTTCCAAGGGGATGAAGAGTTAAGGTTCAATGCCTTCTGAAAAGTCATTGACTGGTGCTAAATTTAACTTTGCCAGGAGTCTGTGCTGCGAACGACTTTTCAAATTAAGGCAAATCACGATTTAAAAAAAAAGCCAGTATTAACTTTAAAAGCTATAATGAAATCGAATAATATGGTATGATGTTCTTATAAAACTTAAGCACATAAATAAGGAAAGCAACCCAAAAGCAGTGCTGATAAAAGAATGTCTCTGGTATGATTTCAAGAGAAATATTCTGCAAAGTGGAGAAAAACTTCATTATTTAAAGACTTTGGAAATCATCTTTGACAGATGGAAAAGGTAGAAAAAGTACGTTTTTCAGGGCATAAGAAAGAGAGAAATAGACATAGAAAGAGAGGGTCAAGAGAAAAAGGGATATATAAATATATATACATAGACATAGGGACAGAGAGTGAGAGAGAGTGAGAGGAGGAGAGAGAGAGAGAGAGAGAGATATAAAGAGAGGGCAAAGAGAAAAATAGAAAGCGTGGGGTTACGAAATTACTAAAAACCACGTGAAAATACATTCTAGCGAATTCATATTAAGCTCCTCCATCAGAAATAGCAATAGTTAACTAGTGGCTTATTGCACTAAAATAATTGATGAAGAAAAAGATGAGACATGGTAAACGTTTTCTAAAAGGAAAAAACAGGAAAGACGATTATTTTCACGCTACTCACGTGCAGGCTTGTTGTGCGAGTAATTAGATTATTGGCGATTTATACATATCGATAGTATGAATCATCTGGGTCAACGCGTCTGTCATAAATTGTGTAATTGGGTATTGTTTTGGATTAAGAGAATTAGACTGGGTGAAGAAATATTATATGCATAATAATATTGGAGTGGTCTCGGTGGAAAATGCCATCGGTGGTTTAAGAGTACTTGTACTGAAGGATTGGTAACGACTTTGTGAAAAGGTAGGAGGGAGACAGAGGAGGTAAGGTTGGGGAAGGGGGGAGGGTTGGGGGAGTTAGTGCCTGGTATTAGATCAAATTCATTACCGGAAATCAGGTCAACATTAACTAACTCAATTGGTGCTGGGTGGTTCCAGGGTCTAATGTTGACCAGGAGAAACACGCTCACTCACACACGTATGGGTGTCACACCCAGCCAAGGGAGAGAACTGAGCCCGCACGCGAACTTTGGTGGTAGCAGAAAACTTTCGGGTGGTGTCAGACAGGCAACGCCAATATTGGCTCAGTAATCAGTATTAGTGTTAGTTATACATTGAGGTCATTCTTGAAATAGTTTGAAATAAATTTGAAACAAAAAATCTGATTTTACATCTTAATGAGCTCAATAAGTCTTCCAAGACATCGGTCTGGTGAGGTGGTCTTATCTCTAGTTTGCGGCCTTTCTTTAAGCATTTTGAAATGAATTTCAGCAGTCTGTGTTATTGCTCTATTTGAAGTTCAATTAGTACTGTCTTTTCAGACGCAAAACTGTCACGATCTTCGGCTAAAACATGGGCATAGTAGGCTGGCCTTACTTCTAAAATTTTACCAATTTATAAATAATTTGAGACATTTATTTTGTCTTTCGTTAAAGACATTTAGTCTTCGCGACATTTTAATTAGACTTGATGTGACTACGACTTCGTTCAGTGTAGTGATATTCATGTGTAAATCCTAAAATCCTATTATTGCATTCCATAGCAAGTGAGGCTTACTTTATAAAGGGTTCATAATACCTGTTTTTATGGTGATACAATTATGTTATAATTTTTATGCTACATGTATAATGAATGTTGCGTTTCCGTCTTTTCATTCTTATTCAACTGAGTCCTAGAAGGAAAATATCGACAAGGTTGACTTCTAAAATTGGGTATTTTACAACAAAAACAGCCATGATATATGTTTCATTATTTCGATAAAGCAAACTAAAAAAATAATCTTAATCCTATCAAACTATTTAAAGATATACTTAAACAAACGCATATATTACTTATCAAACACATGCTGTACCTCCTCAATTATTTTCACTCACTCTCGTCTCTGAAAAATTAAACGCCATGCGAAAGTTCGGGAAAACGAACGGAAATGTGGGGCAGCCTACTATTAACCGCAATTAAAAACTGATGTCGAATTCGGCACCGTTCACCCAAGCCTAGAGCTGGAACTCAATCCGCATATCCCTAGAGGAGACATTAGGACCTGATAAAACCATTATGGCGGTACACCCCGACTAGGCGGGTCAGTAGAAGTAAATCTTGTCACAGAGCTGCATATATCATCTTATATTAAGGCCTTACATACAAATGGACAGCGGGTAATGGATAGGGGCAGCGGCGATTGGGAATTAATGAAGGGAGGGCCTCAATACAAATGAGATGTCGGAGAGCTTTGCCCGTTAACCCAGAAATAAGCCCTGTAATTCGCTTGCAATCCTTGAACTCCTGGGAACACTTAGGGAAATTCTGTTTGTTGTTATAACAGAAACGTCAATCACTCGTTAGCGTGGTATCCATCTTTCCCTCCACTTTGCCCTGTTTAACAAAACTACTTTTATTTTTTATCTATTTTTATATTTGCTTAATTTTCTCTTCAAGCTGCTGCGGTTCGAATTCCACGATCGGCAGATTTACTGTCCGATTTCGTCCCCAGTAACTGGTTGTGTCGGTGTCAGTATAATATGACCGCCTGAAACAGAAGTCATGGTATTCCCACCCTGTCTCGTGTATGTCAGTACGAAAATTGTCAGAAGTCAGTCTTGGGGCCGTCAACAATATAGCCATAATAGTGGTGACGTTGAACGTTAAAACCAACTGAACCCAACTTATTCCTTAAAGCTCAAAGTGAATCGTGATTGCCATGTACAAGCATTCAGCTTAGTGCCATCCTTACAAATATGTGTGGCCGTGGAGTATCTCATGCATAATCATAACCACGTTATATAATTTTTATATCATTATTTGATCTTTGGCATTATTTTATTGAGAGGATTGGAAATACACTTAACATCGATTTTTTTTCGTTTTTAAAATATGTTACTCGTTATTGTTGGCTTAACAAAAACTCGCGAATGGTTCATAAAAATTAAGAGAAATACTATCTTGAAGAATTAATAAATTATACATCCCAATATCCCCCTAGCACTTACATTCACTTAAATCTTTTTTAAAAAGATTTGCCTTGAACTCATAGGGCTTAACCAAAATATTGCGTCTTGCGTAGCGCTTAATTGAGACCTCAGTACATGTAGTTTGATTGGCTTAAAAGTCCATATACAATATATATATATATACCCAGCGGGTATACTTATTTTACTTAACCATAGCATACATGTAGTTGTAGGTTCGTTTATTATAAGAGGGAAAAATCTCACCGCATTTTATCAATCTTAATATTTTGCATGCCATTTTTTACAGTGATTAACAGAAAAATAAACGCTAACACTTAATCCCCCCTCCCCCCTAAAGTAGTATGATGCATTGACGTGAGCGTGCAACAAATATACACTAATGAAAAGTATTTTTGACAAAAGATTATATTAGCCTTAATATCGTTACCATACAATTTGAGGCGTCATGTTTGGGGGTATTCAATTAATTCTTCTTTTTGTTTTGTTTTGGTAATTGCTTTAATTAGAAGATAAGGTTTTGTTCACAAAACAAGGACAAAGACAATTTGTGTCATATTAATTTTACATGCAAAACAAGAAACCGTCATTATATTTATGTTAAAACATAAAGTGCATGTACCGGCTCTCTCAGCTCTGTCTGTCTGTCTGTCTGCCTTTCTCCGTCTCTCCCTAGGTCTCTTTTTGAAATTATTTAGCAAGAAACATGGGGACAGTTTTAAACAACACAGACAGTGATAATGGGATCACACCCACTCAAACCTTTCATCCCTTGTATGTCTCTCTGGCATTCTTAAAGATATAAACTATTTTGAACCTCATCACTTAGGGTACCATTTGTTAACCTTTGTCGCTTAAAAATGAATCACGATTTGGATGACACACGATATTCATGACATAACTAGCATTTCTAGAACCGTTTCTGTCCGCCAGGAGTTGTTTTCTTTTTTTATATATCAAAGACATCGGTATGTACGTTTTTTTTCTCAAACATAATTTACCAACCGTGCTTTTTTTTTTTTGTAAAAGGTTAGGTTTTTTTTCAGCGAAAACTGTCGATCACAATAATTATGTGCGTCTGTTTTTTGTTGTTTATTGTTTTTAACTATCCTCAATACTTCTGCCCTCTGTGACATTACACACTATGGCCCTTCAAGCGATACGATCATTAGCTTCAGAATGATAAAAAAGAAGAGGGGGGGGGGGTGCGTATCTAAATCTCACTAGACATAGTTAAAAAAGAAATACATAGCCCAAGATCCAATTTGACCATTAATAAAAATATTATTAATGCTATCCGGCTATAATCAAAGCTAATTTCTACATTATCAGTATTGCATTGTTACAATAAATTATGACTTTAGGCCTAGCAAGCGATGTAGTAGGAAAAGCGATATAAACCGACTCAATGTAAGATACAAGTATTCTTTTTTTCAGTAGACATTGATAGTTGAGTCGTTGGGGTTGTCGCTGTGGAAAGAAACTGTAAAAAATAGATATTATTTTAACTCTTTCATGCCATTAGAAGTAGATTAGATTGTTAGCTCTATGGCAGATCTGGAGTTGAATTAAACCGTGTTTAATATACATGTATTTATAACTGTGAGCTGCTTAGAATTTCAAAATAAAAAGATGTTACTGTGTTCAGATGTCCAACCGAAGAAAAGTGATAACTAAGAGATTTAAGTGCATATTTGTTTGTTTGTTGCTCAGAATCCAACGTCAGCACTATAGTTATAGGGTATATTGTAGACTGAACCGAAGATTAACGTCTGACAAGTGTATGTGCTGTCATACAGATACTGTCCAGGGGCACCAGGAGTGTCTATACCACTGACACCGATCCAGCCAGTGGGTGACGAAATAGGACAAATAAATTTTGGTTCGATCGTGGGTTTCGAACCAGGGACCTTCGGGTTGGGAGACCAACGCTCTACCACTTGCACCAGTGCGCCCACCAGGTTCTAGTGCAGCCCTCGTGAGCTCAAATAATGCACTTGCAGACAGCATCAATGTTATCACTCTGCAAGCCAGACCACTCAAAGCGGGCATTGCTCGAGTGCTCCGTCTGTGCCAAGCACCAGTGATGATTCAAATCCCGGCTGCCAGACATTGTTGAAGTCCCTCAGGGACAAACATACGGGCTAGCCACTGGACCATCACGCCCCGGTGACTCTTTGGGATGTGGGTATGGGGGAGGCGGAGATGGACATGAGAAGGCCAATTAATGCGACTCTGGATGCATTATTGATCACCACGGCTTGAAGTAGCAGGGGTCAGGCTGAACTTCTTCAGGGTGGAATGGAGGGACGAGGGAGAAGATAAATGGGGAGGGAGAGCGGGGATAAACAGAAGGGAAAGGGGAGGACAGAGGATGAAGAAAGGGAAGGAGAGAGATATGATGGAAAAAACAAGAGAGTGAGACAAAAGCGAGAAGAGTGAGCAAGGAACCCCCCAACGCTGGGGCTTAGTGTGAGAAAGTTGAGTTGAGAGGTTGGTGATTAGCAAGTACAAAGCAGGAGAGGGGTGAGTTGGCTGGGCCAAGAAAAAAAAAAGAAAAGGGGGGGGGTATAAGGCCTTCAATGCAAGTATTGAGTCATGGGTGGTTATTAATGAGATAGAGAAGAGGGCTTGTTAGAACTGAACGCGGGGTTGTTTACTCTCTTTTTTTAGTTTTTGGACATCGGAAAACATGGAAGAGAGGTGACTTGAAGAAGGATTTTGGCGAGATCAGAGATAATCATGAGTCTAAAGGGGAAAATGAAGTACTTTTAGGGAAGAAGTTTTGTTGTGCGCCCTTGAAACAAGAGAGGGAACATTTACATGAAACAATGTACAAGACTAGGGATTGTAAGTACACCTACGACAATGTTACGATAAACGAATATGGTTTAAGACGAAACTAACGCGTCATTTTACTGGGAAATGGATTTCAATATTTGAAAGAAAAAGAAAAAAGGGGGGGGGGGCGCAAACTGCAATGTTTTTATAAAACCAGATTCTTTGATGTTAATATTCAATATTGTTGAATAGAGAGATTATAAGCATTTTCATTGAAGCTGGGTTTTTATTTTTTCATATTCCATATCGTCTTTCCAAAACAGTTTTCGCCCCTTTGGTTCTACAAGTGAGATTCTTCAGGTAAAAAAACATCACATCTTAAACTTTCTTTGAGCGGTTTGAAAAGGGGACGCAAGTAACCCCCACACTCCAGTTTGTTGCGTCGGGCGAGACACACTTCCTGTAGAGCTGGATGATATCCTTTCCATGTAACCAGAGATTAAAGTGTTTACAACACACGATTACTCCTCTAGACTCTTCATTGCATATATATTGTCTGGGTTAGGCTGACCCACTCAGAAAATTCACAAAATGTTTATGTTTTTTTTCCTCATAAAGTCTTGACCTTCGTTTGTCAGCACTCGGTTATGTTTGTCATTAAAAGCCAGCCTCTAACTGGAAAATTAGAGTGAAGTCTCTTCTTTTTTCAGCGTAAAGCTGTTTTTGTTTATCCCTTATGTACGATTGAAACTTTGACTTTTCTTAGTCGTAAGTGAAACAGAAATATCTATACCTTCCAAGTTTAAGTGAACGGATACGCTCTTCCTAAGTTGTGAACAGAGAATTATTTTTTATGAGACAATTCCATATCTTTTAAAATCTATTTAACAATGACAGGATGTTCATTTCGTTCATGGGTATCTTATGTCTCAAGTCTTAAGATGCACTTGTTGTTGCCTTGCACTTCCTTGAAGTTAATGAAACTGGTTAAAATTTGAATAGAGATAAAGAGAGATATATAATACAGAGAGATAGAGATAGAAAGAGAGAGAGATAGATAGATAGATAGAGAGAGAGAGAGAGAGAGAGAGAGAGAGAGAGGTGGTTTGACAGAAAAGATAAGGGGATCGGGAGACGTGGAAAACAAATTAAAGTTTCTGCCATTTCAATAATCGAGAATACTGCTTGGCTGTGTAGATAGCACTCAGTGACACCACACAATTTAACTCCTTCTCAGAGGACTTCACACTAGTGCCTCTCCTGTAGGATTTTACATCATTTTGCTGCAGCGTAGACTTGCAATAAAAGGCTTCTAAAATCCCTCTGCTTAATTTCCTATTGATTAGGTTTAGTTGCTACAACGATGCTGTAAACTTAGCTGGTGATCTACGTCTAGAAATCTTTCGACATCTCTAGGGGACATAAAAAAAATTTGTATATATATAATAAGATAGAGAGAGAGAGAGAGAGAGAGAGAGAGAGAGAGAGGAGGGAGGGAGAGAGAGAGAGAGAGTTAGGGAGAAAGAGGGAGGTTTATTAATAAGCATAGAGATAGCTAGTTACGTTTGTAAGCGTACATTACTGTTTACGTAGATACTTTCTATTTTCTTAATGTGAGGTATTTATGTAAGAGATTTTCACTATTATGCTAATGATACAACGTTTCCCTTTTAGAGAAATAATTATTTCTGTCGCGTTTCACACCATAATTACCATGGGTACAATAATTGTATTTGTACAGACTCCTTAAATACCATTTAATTTGTTTTTTAATCATCATTGCTGACATAATCCGAAAAGGTAAAGTCCCTGACCCAGTCTTGATCACCTTAACAACTTGTTGCCTTGGGTCCAGGTTGAAAGACGTCTGGGCATAGAGGCGTATAATTCTTGTACATTATAGAATCAAAAAGGTGTACACCCAAGTATAGGGATGATGCAACAGACTGTCCCCTACATAGTTCTGACTTAGGGGACCTTTCATCTGCGGAGGGAGTAGCGGCCTTGCGATAATTGTGCCCGTAGCGAAAACGAAGACGATAAGTATGGGAATCTGCAACGGCGTGCAGTCATTTGTCTATCTAGGTTTACATAGCTAAAGGGCATTTAATACGGGCGTGAGTATGTCATCTGTTGTCAATGCATGGATCTCAAAGTATGCAATACATGCCTTGTGGTAACGGAGACAATGAAGATGGCACCGGCATTCATTCATGGCTCTAACCTTCACAGAAGGTACATATATATAATTATTCAATCAGAGAACCATATGTCCTATGTTAGCATCTTGTGTTTCATCAGCCATCCTTTTGCTCTTTGTGTTAGAGCCCCCAGTGCAGTAAACTCACTATTCAGGAGTTCACAAGTTTATTATTGTGCAGTATTTAACAAGTTTATTATTGTGCAGTATTTAACAAGTTTACAATTGTGCAGTATTTAACAAGTTTATAATTGTGCAGTATTTAACAAGTTTATAATTGTGCAGTATTTAACAAGTTTATAATTGTGCTGTATTTAACAGGTTTATAATTGTGCAGTATTTAACAAAGAGAGGGAGAAAGAGGGAGGTTTATTAATAAGCATAGAGATAGCTAGTTACGTTTGTAAGTGTAAATTATTTTTTATGTAGATACTTTATATTTTCTTGATGTGGGATATTTATGTGAGAGATTTTCACTATTATGCTAATGATACAACGTTTCCCTTTTAGAAAAATAATTATTTCCGCCGTGTGTCGCACCCTAATTACCATGGGTACAACTGTATTCATAAAGACTTCTTAAATAACATTTAATTTGTGTTTTAATCATCAGTGCTGACATAAGCTAAAAAGGTAAGACCATGACCCAGTCTTGATCACCTTAACAACTTGTGGCCTTGGGTCCAGGTTGAAAGACGTCTGGGCATAGAGGCGTATAATTCTTCTACATTATAGAATCAAAAAGGCGTACACCCAAGTATAGGGATGATGCAACAGACTGTCCACACAGTACTGACATAGGAGACATTTCAACTGCGGAAAGAGTAGCGGCCTTGCGATAATTGTGCCCGTAGCGAAAACGAAGACGATAAGTATGGGAATCCGCAACGCTGTGCAGTCATTTGTCTATCCTAGCTAAAGGGCATTTAATACGGGCGTGAGTATGTCATCTGTTATCAATGCATGGATCTCAAAGTATGCAATACAGGTCTTGCGGTCACGGGGACAATGAAGACGGCACCGGCGTCCATTCAGGGCCCAAACCTTCACAGAAGGAACATATATAATAATTTATATAACATATATATTCGATCAGAGAACCACATGTGCTACGTTTATAATTGTGCAGTATTTAACAAGTTTATAATTGTGCAGTATTTAACAAGTTTATATTTGTGCAGTAGTTAGCGTGTCTGAAGTAAGGTTCATTCATGACTTCCTCACCTCAGTTAAATAATGTGCTATCTTATTTCTAAAACACTAGAGATTAAGAGGCGTATTTTTTATATAGAGATGAGATTGAACATTATTCAACACTGAGGTGAAGATTTCTTCACTTGGCTTTGTCATCAAATAAATCTAATTGAAAACATAGTTTAAAAGAAATTTGATTTTTTATAAACGTTTTAGATCTAATCTTTCAAAGAATAATGCATCCTTTAATTAGGGATAATCGCTCACATAAGCCTTAGAAAATGATCTTAAACTTTCTTTGATTTCTGAGAAATTCACATACGGGCGATCGCTTACAGAAACCCTTAGAAAATTATCTTTGATTTCTTTAATTTCTGAGGAACTTACATAACAAAGGAGGCGAAAACGGATGACTCCTCTTTTTTACTTGAACGTGTTTAAAGCTTTAAAAAAAGTTTTTCTAACGTCTTTGTTAAACTTCCTCTTTCATCCATGTTCTGAAAACGCAGTGTGCTTTATTAATCGTCGATTCACATTTAATATCTTCATATGAAGGTTTCAGTGACTACCAGCAGATCCTTTTACAATCCTTATAGGTTTTCCCTGTTTTTCTTAAATCATCCTTCTCTTTTTATAGAGATGGGTAATCTACTCAAGGAAGACTCGACAAAACACGAGCAGGAAATTGTAACACATCTAATGGGTTAATTCCTCTACTATTGGGGACCATGTAACCTTCCCCTAGCTATGATGGATGCACGCTCTGACCAGTCCTGTGGACCTCTTAAAACAGAACCTGCTGGTCAATCAGAGTGGACAGTGTTAATTATGAGGTCTATGGTCAATCAGACGGAGGCCTCGCTTGACCCCTACCGATCCCTGGCCACTGGTCACGTCAGGACTTTACATGCTTTGTGATCTATACGAAGATATTGGATGACGTAACCACGACCCAATAGGATTTTTTTTTCTGATCGCTCTATAGAACTCTATAGATCTAGGGTACATATATGATTGGGCGTCGGTGCAGGTTCCCTTACCTTTCATTTCTATAAAGTGCTGATGTCGGACGTTAAACCAGCTCAACTAGGCCTACAACACTGCTACCCTTCATTTCGTTAGGGGCTCCGTTATTGCAAAGCTGTTTGACAAGATGGTGACGGATTAACAAAATACGGACTACCGTTGTTAGTACACTGGGCTAAAAACAGGACTGAGGTCTAGGAGGAAATGAAAACAGAATTCAGTTAAGGTGATTGATTTATGTTTTACGTGATGTCTATCTCAGTGGTCTACTCTGTGTAAAATAAATGATTATGTATACAACTGTATGAATGTATTGTACCAGGGACCAAGCGGACATTAATCTATATTTTTCCTATGTCATTTCTAGTGCACTACCTAAAAATTTAATGTGAGTAGGAGAGAGAAACATTGCAATTGCGCTTTTTAAGCAAGGGCTACAAACCACACAATCATAATTGTACAAACAACGTGTAATTCTATTGTTGATTTAACCGAAGCTTGTTTCATGAATTTAACAAAATGTAGTAAACGTACATAAATAAGGCGTTGGTTTAACACTGCAATACACATGAAACAAATTATATGTTTTACATGTCAGAACACAACAAACATTTCGCTCTGTAATAAAATGTAGGATAAGGAGACGATAAGATGTAAACTCACTCACTCCATCGCTGTATGTGTCTCGCTCGCTCACTCTATTCCTTTCGAACTCTCTCAAACTCTCCCTTCCTCCCTCTCTACCTGTTTCACTCTTCCTCTCTTGCTCTCACTGCCTTCTGCCTTTGTCTGTCTGTCTGTCTGTCTGTCTGTCTGTCTGTCTGTCTGTCTGTCTGTCTATCTGTCTGTTTCTCTCTCTCTCTCTCTCTCTCTCTCTCTCTCTCTTTCTCTGTGTGCGTGTGACTCTCTCTCTCTCTCTCTCTCTCTCTCTCTCTCTCTCTCTCTCTCTCTCTCTCTCTCTCTCTCTCTCTCTACTTCATTTGTTCTCTCTTCGCACTCATCACACTTTTATCGAAACCTGTCTAGACTGGTGCATTAAGATCTGCATGCAGGTTCATTAAAGAAACCTTGAAATAGAAGCCATTAATCTGTGCCTGCATTCCTTCCTGGCGAAAACTGTCTGGGAAATTTTATGATATTTTTTATTACATTCCATACTTTGTTTGAAATATTGCTTGAAGAAACATTGCTGTTGCAAAACAGGTTAAATAATTAGCTTTAAACTCTAATCTAGCTTTTTTCTGAATCGAAAGCATGTTTATTGGTTCATGTATACATTACAGTCAAGGCAAAAATTGTGTTTCATTAGCAGAAGAAACACATAGTATTTTATATTTGTCGATGCTTTCCGCTGATCTAAGGAGGTGAATTAATACACAGACGTTGATCAAACTGTTTTTCTTGGCTGCAAAAATGTATATCTAGTGCATGTGATGACGTTTATTTTGGTCATGTAATCTTGTTTGAATGTCACAAATTCAAAATATTAGAGAATGTAACTTGGAAATATAGTTTAAAACCTTCTACTGTTCATTAATAGATTTTTATTTCACCGATGGAATACAGAAAAATAGCTGATAAGGATTTAGAAATTTGATGAAAAGGAAAGAAAATAGAGGAGTCGGTGGATTTAGAAGTAAAAAATGTAGCAGAAATCGACAGGTAGAAATAAGATACATGCGGTAAAGAGGTATTTTGATAGAACGGAAAAGAGGCAAAGGCGGAATGGTCATGACTTCAATAGAAACAATCAAAGAGACAGAGAGATAACATGCGTAATAGGTAGATAGAGGAAAAGAGAAACAGAGAGAGAGAGAGAGAGAGAGAGAGAGAGAGAGATAAAGATAGAGAGAGAGATAGATAGAGAGAGAGACAGAGAGAGAGAGACAGACAGACAGACAGACGAATAGACAGACACATAGACAGACGAACAGACAGGCAGACATATAGGCAGACAAACACATTGTCAAAGACAGATAAACAGACATAGAGCGAGATGTTGGGTGGTGAGATATAGGAAAGGGCTGAGTTGAGTTGGCTTTTTTACGTCCAACGTCAGCACTCTATCGGTTATATTGTTGTCGGGCCCCAGTACAGTGAGCTAGTTTAACGTCCAACGTCAGCACTATATAGCTTATATTGTTGTGGGACCCCAAAACTGACGTATGACAATTTAATGGCTGCCACACACGACAAAGGGCGGGGAGACCTAGACTCCTGACTCAAACGGCAGTAAGGGACGGAATTGAACAAATACATTTTTGATCGTAAGTGGGTTTCGAACCGCGGACCTGCCGATCTGGAGACCAACGCTCTACCATTTCAGCTAGTTCCCCCTCCCCCTCCCCCCACACACACCAAATAAGAAAGGGTAGCTGAAACTGTATTGAGCGAGCAACTACCCTGATATGCGTTACGTGTCTTTCTTACGTGACAATTATTTGTGTGGTGCTTGTTACAGGACTTACGAGAGTGATCAACATAGTTCATAATAAGCAGCGTCTGAAAGTGGATTTCATCTCATTGGTGATCGATATTTCACAATCCTTAATGCAATGGTTTGCAGTTTTCTTATTCCTTTGATAAACTTCTAGTATTATTTTGTATATTCTCACTCTCTTCACGTGTTTAAATCCGAAAATTTGACTACTGCAAGACACGTCACTTGAAAAAAACTGTGCATTAATAATTTTACTGTCGCGAGATATTTTACAATCGAGTCTCTGATTTGCAGTTGTTTTTTTATTTCTTTTCACGTGTTAGTTGGTTTAAATCCGGAAATTGGACTATTGCAAGACATGCCACTTGAAAAATAAACCTGTGCTTAATAATTTTACTGTCGCATGGATCCAGGGCTTTTGGGGGGATTATAACCGATCCCATATACTAAGATGGTTTTTTAGGATGCGATCACGACTACTCTGTCTTGGCAGAGTTGCGCTTTACTCTTTAGCACCACCCGATGAGACTCCATAAACTACGCCGTTTTCTCTTAGAAGTAGGCTCGGTGTCAAAGATAAACAAGATATCAAGAGAAATTAAAACATACTCATCCGCCAAACAAATTATTTTTTCTCTATAAATTTACCCAGGTGTAGGTCTAGATTCTAGTACATGTAATATCAAAGATCTCGGATTATCTGCAAGCTTGCATCTTCAACTTGCCATAATGAGGTTGGTCATCTGTTTTCTGGTAAGGTGTCTATCGCGCTTCCGGCAAGAACCTGTTTCGTTCTTATCGTTAGAGAATGGATCTGTGTGTCCGTCTGTGTGTGTGTGTGTGTGTGTGTGTGTGAGAGAGAGAGAGAGAGAGAGAGAGAGAGAGAGAGAGAGAGAGAGAGAGAGAGAGAGAGAGAGAGAGAGAGAGAGAGAGAGAGAGAGAGAGAGAGAGAGAGTCTGGGTGTCTGTGTATTCGTTTGTGAGCTTTTTTGAGTATTTCTACATTATGTGTATGACTTTATCTGTGCTTGTATGTGTTGGTTAAACATGTATAGGTGTCTGTATATATATTTAAGTTACCGTGTCTTTTTATATTTTATGTGTGAGTCTGAGTGTGTGTTTTCTAATGTTCCTGCGTCTTTGCGCCTGTTTATCTGTTAGTGTTTGTGTGTGTATAATATGTTTTGAGTGCACCAGGTTAGTGCATGCAGGTGCTCCTTACCATGCAGGTACTGCCACTCTTGCCAGGGGTGGCGCGCACTTAACCACTGGTGTAGACTTTTACTGAAGAACAGTCTAGAACAAACTGAAAACAATCGCAAAAAGATGGAACGGGGCATGTTTATTACTGTCTACAGGTAGAAGTGCAGCTTCTTCACCCTCCTTAATTTTCTTTTCCGCTTCTTCGTCTTTTTGGCTGGGAGAGGGAAAGTGCCAAATGAAAATGATAACAGAACCCTTGTCTTCACAAAAATATCTTAACTTTCTGAATATTTCACAGATTACGAGAAAGTATAGATCATATATAGTTAAAATCACGAAGAAGAATAGCTCATCATTATACATAAGATATATTTCAAAAGTCATTTAACTTAGATTGCCAATTTTCCTAAAATAGTCTAAATGTATTTAAATAATAACTTAGATCTATACACACGATTATTTCCACATCTCTTCTTGTTTTTCTTTAATCTACTTAAAAAAACACCGGTGGTTGTGGAGTTAGACCGCATGCATATAACTTAGAAGCGGGTCGAGTGTCACAGTATAGTTGTGAGTTAAACGTTTAAACCTCTGTAAAATATTTCTTTTGAAATGTAAGATTCTTCCTTTTTTTAAATCCGCTTTCTCTTTAATTTAAAAAGTTTTTTTGTTGTTGTATCTCCTATTCCATTTCCGTCTTCAGTGCGCCTGTCTGTCTCTGGTTTTCCGTTGTCTGTTTTGTCTATCTGTCTGTCTGTCTTCCACCATCTCTGTTTATGCCTCCGCTTTTCTTTTCTCTCACAACCAACCCACACCAACTTGTTCATTGATGCTAATTATACCAACCCTCCGAAGCGGAAGGAAGTTGGACTAAACAATTTGACCCCACTCAGAGACTCCAAGACTTCCATCATACACTGACCTAATAATGCTAATCCGTCTATATAATCCGTCCCTCCTGTGCCCTAGATTTCTGCCTGGTTGCCCGGCACTCACGCAACATTTCTCACGCGTCTTCCGCGGCAAGCAGACAATGTGGATCTCTCGTCGCTCTTTCTTATCTAAGTGAAGACAAATGCAATCTCCCTAAGAACAAAACATTTCGGTTGCTTGTCTATTAGTATTTATGTTATGGAATAACAAGTACGAAGTACAAGAAAGTAGCTTACAACTCGTCTTAGAATAGGAATAAGGCGCATGCAAGCTTACCGACCCTGGTCTTTGACAGTGTGTATTGAGAATTGTACTAAATTTATAGCTGTTGTTTTGGGGAGTGGTATTCGGCAATTTTGGCTAGGTATTCCCCAAATTAAAGTTTCAATAGGAGAAATCAACACTATATACTAGTGTTCCGTCTTGCTTATTCAAAATATAGCATCGGTGAAGTAAATGATACTAATAATTGTGTCGAAGACAATTTAATTTTGCTATGTGATTCACTTTCGTTTCTGGAGAATACAGTAACAACTTGAGGAATAATATTCACAATGCAGTATTCAGGGTTGCAATAAAAATAATTTTTTTTTACGCTATGCATGATAATTATAACATTTCCAAAACGTGCAAGCCATTTCGGAACATCATGGAGAGTAAGATAATCGATGAGACATAGAGGTTCTTAGCAAGAGAGAAGCGCTCTCCTTATTTAGCTCTACCTATATCTCCATGGAGGATCCTTATTCGACGACGTGTCCCAAGTCTTATTTCTAACACTTTTAGATGCTGCCCAATGACAGTCAGAGCATACCAACAGGACACCTGTTTCAGCCGGTCACATAATAGTGACACCAACTCAGATATTAGGCAGCGAAATCCGACAATTCAATTTGCCCAAGAGTGGGATGGAACCTGGCACACTTTTGCGCCTAGTGCTACACCACTTGATGTTACGACAGCCAAGGCTTATGCTTTCTTCAGCATAATTGTTACATTTTGCTCTCGAAACTTTTGCGTGAGGCGTAGCAATACTCAAGGAAATGAATAAAAATGTAATAAAAAGGATAAATTAGTCGAAATTAAGCGCACAACTAATCTTATTACATTTCTTTTCTCGCCTCCATCTGCCATAAGGTTGACCTAGATCTCATAAATGTAATAAACAGTTTCCGACTTGTCGTGTCAGATTTTGGGTCAGGGAGGCGATTACGTTGAAGTAGCGGCATCGATGCATCTTCTTCAAGATCAGAGCGGGTCTCTCTTACCTCCTCCTCACGCAATATAGGAGCATCAATTGCCAGGGAGGCACGAAGGAAAAGGATGGCGTCACAGAGACCAGTCAATAGTGCTCTAGACTGATCAGAAAGTGATTTGAGGTGGGTTCGAATCGCATTGCTCCCATTCTCTTCACGCAATACTGGAGCGGCGTCAGGCATCAGGCATGCGGCCTCTAAAGACACGAAAAAGTGGATAGCGCCATGTGGCCTGTAGTTAGTCTGTAGTACTGTGGACTGATCGAAAGGGCGACCCGAGGTTCGAATCTCGTCGCTCACCTCTTTCTCACGCAATACGGAGCGGTATCAGCCATGGAGAGATGTGGCCTCACAAAACACGAACAAGAGGATGGTGTTATGTGGCTTAGCCTTTAGCACTGGGAACTGACGAGCAGACGGTTCGAGGTTCAAAAATTATCTCTCATCTTCTTTTTACGCCAGACTTGAGCGGTATCTGGCATGGAAGGTGTGACTCCACAAGGCACGAGTTAGTGGATTGCGTTACGTGGTTCATTCGATAGTACTGTGGAATGATGAGCCGGAGATACGCAGTTCGAACCTCAATTCTCACCTCCTCACGCTATACTGGAGCAGTACCAGCCATGGGGGTGTGACCTCACAAGATACGAAGAAGAGTATGGCGCTAAGTGGCTCAGTTTGTACGACTGTGGGTTGACTAGCCGGAGATCCCAGGTTCGAATACGCCTCTCGCCTCCTCCTACTTCTCTTGCAATTAATGAAGCGGCATCATCAATATTATAGAAATTAACGCATCCTCTCAAGACGCGCAAACAAGAAGTTGCCAGAAAGCTCAGTCGGCACTTCTGTGTGGTGAAGAGCAGGCGATTCAAGGTTCGAAACTAATCTCTTACCTTCTGCTCACACTATAATTGAGTGGTACCAGCCATCTGTTTCTCTCGGTCTTCATCTTTCTCTTTCTCTCTTTCCCTCTCTCTATTTCTCGTTATCTGCCGTTTATTAACACATCTCTTCCTTTTTTTTCAAACATTAACAATCACACTTTAAATTCTTAGCTGTCAAACATTTCTCGCCCAATCAGGTGTTGCCTCATCAATCAGGCAGTTTCTGTGCCACCTTGTCTAACACCAGATGGCGTCAACTCTCCCATCCCAACAGCCCGGCCAGGTAAGGGCTAGCTGAGTACTCACGCTCACCTGTATTGACCTACTTAACACCAACACCAGCAGTCAAAATACCGGTGCACATAGTTTGAAACATTGTCTAGTTTACGGCTTGCTGCACGAGCCATGTAAACAAACCCAGACAGTGAGACGCAGACAGTGCATCTGAGTGCACCGCCATCATGCGATGTGCACCTAACCTGGCTCAGGTGAGACAGGTGAGACAGGTAAGACCAGGCCGATCAGCTGATCTGAAGGACGTCTCTCTCGGCTCTAATAGTGCATACGGGGCTGGAGAAGGTGTGTGTGAGTGTGTTTGTGTGTGGATGGAAAGAGAAGGGGTGTGTGTGTGTCAGATCCCACCAGGTGAGAAATTCCAGGTAAGCATCTCATTCTCACCACCAGACTCGGATCCCTAGAGGCCTTGCGATTACCTGATCCATAGTAAAACGAAGACGAAAGGAAAGGAAATTTCCACATGCGTCCAAGCAAAGCTCTAGCCTAGACTTACGGAGCCAATGAGCAGTGAGAAAATCCCACACATCAAGGGCGTAATTATGCAATCCGTTAAAGACGTGAGTGTCGCAAAGCGTGCCTGTAGCTGTCAGTCGACGCCGGTGGCCGAGTTAGTAGCGGCTCCAACACCTGTTGACATGGCCGCCCGCCAGCAAGCCTGGTGACCTGCTCTATATTACGGCCAGATCTAGGGCAAGGGGGAGCGAGGAGGCCAATCGTTCACAGGGAAGAGACGATAAGCCAGGTAATCACTGTTATTGTTTTGGCTTTATCACCTCTTCATCTTGCCAGAGCAGAGATCGCAGTATTCAACGCACTCCATAAACTCTAAGACTTTAAGAGGAAGAGAGGTGTAAGTTTGGTTTTCGCCACTGGAGACAGTAAAGTATGCTTTTAACTTTCAAAAGAAAATAAATATTTTGAATCTTCTTACCTCAAGTGGAATTTAAAGTAGTGTTACAAACACTGGTGCTCCAAGAACGACACACTATTATCCAAAGATGAAAATTCAATTTTAGGATTGAATTTCCGACGCTTATGCTATTGCGTTTTAACTTATCCCAATGAAAATGGCCAATAAACTTGATATAGAGGTAAGGTCTTACCATATCTACATGCAGGATCATCTTGAACTAACTCAAACCCACTCATAACAAAACAATAGTCCTTACCGATGTAATCAACAATATTAAAAAAAGAACATTACGTTTCTTCACAAAAGCACATCTATGCTTTGTAAGTATTTTGGAAGCAAATGGTGTCAACTTTGGAAGAATGGACTAATTGGCACCACTTCTTGGCAACTGTGCGATTATTTCTATTGCCTAACAGATGCTCTTCTTTGTTTTATCTTTCGCTACGAATATTATTCCCGCCGGATTTTATCGATAATCATAAAAATAATATCTCGAAGAAATTTCCTGACTTAGAAACAGTGAGAAGATAACTGAGTTAATTTTAGCCTGCTCAAACTAAAAGAGCAGTTGGGTAGTCCTTATAAAAATAGCAAAATATGATCTACAGTATATTTCAGGGGATGGTGGTGAGATTTTTTTTTAAGAAAATGAAAGAAAGGAACGGCTCTGTATTTTCAATCATCTTTGTTTGGTTAGTATCCGTTATATTTCTTTACATGTTGAGACATTGTATCAAATTCTTAAATTAAAACAATATCGATGAAATATTGATGGGAATGGTCACTATACTTAAAATTAAATACATGGGGTGTGAGATTAATTGGCCTAGTTAACTAAATCAATCAAATAGACAATAAATACACATGTTAATTAAATGTGTGTTATGACTGAGAAATAAGATTTTCAGAAGCATCCATAATTCGAACTATGGTGAGTTAATAGCGTATACAGCCAAATTGTTAGAGACCTAGAGACCAAGAAGTAGTCGATAAAGTAAAGATGTATCCTACAAAGAGTACCAAGTTGTGCAGATAGAGCGAAATATCGATCAGTTTAATATACTTTTTGCTATCATATTCGTGCACACACACGCACTGATTATGATAGAAAATACAGTCGCTGTAAATAAATAATTATCTGAGAATTTTCCAAAAACTATTTCAAGATGTTAATGAAAAATGATTTATTTAAAACACATTTCCATCATATAGTTTTCATACTACGCCTTAATTTAGCTAGTTCAGTTGCATTATTCTCCTGCGTCAGTAAAAAAACGACATCAACCACAAAAATTAATAACAGTACGTATCAGTAGTTGTTGAAGAACACGAACAAGTCAAAATGATATTGAAGGTATCTTTACTTTTATAATTATTATTTCAATAGAAAAAAAATGTGAGTTCCGATTTAGAACGGCAGTTTCAGAGATTCACAGATACATAGATAGACACACAGACAGACATAGACAGATAGACAGACAGACAGACAGACAGATAGATAGGTATATAGATAGAGATAGATAGATAGATAGATAGATAGATAGATAGATAGATAGATAGATAGATAGATAGATAGATAGATAGAAGATAGATAGATAGATAGATAGATATACAGCTAGATGGATGCCTGCAGAGCTTGATACATGTGTTAACCCTTCCTTGGTTTACATAGAGCAGCAGGAGAACCGACTAGGGGACTCAGGTCTCCACGAAGAGCAAACTCTTGCTTAGGTGGAGTAAAATGTCTACCAAAACAAGGCTGACCTTATTTCTTATCGGTGAAAAAATATAGAACTAGCCGTGAGCACTCGCTGTGAACCCTCTTTCCTCACGTCCATGTCTCCTTACTCCAGTTTACACTCACCGGTTTAAGTTACTACGGTCTATCAAATTAGTTTCTGTTTTTTTTCCACAATATTCTGTATTTTACAAAATGCAGACAGATTAGTTGTTGAAGTCCTAATTATTCTATTCTATATCTCTATAAATTGTGCTATATCTTTCTTGCATCCATATACCATGTGTTGAAAAAGGTGTTCCACTCTATCATTTTTGGTGCCCACGTTTCTTCGTGTCAGTATAGTCTGTTTGTCTTCCTGTCTTTCTATCTGCCTGTCTTTCTCTCCATCTCTCTGACTCTTACTCTCTCTATCTCTCACTCTTACTCTCTCCATCTCCTTTAATCTCTGTCTCTGTGAGTCTGTTTGAACCTCTACCTCACTCGTTCCCTCGCCTTTTTTCCCTCTCTCTCACTCACTCTCTCCCTTCCAGTCTATTTCAAAATGTCTAGCCTACCTTTATGATTTTAGCTTTTCCTTTACCTTAATATCTCGATCCCATTCTTCCATCTCTTTCTTACTTTAACACACTCACGCCCATAAAACTTTCTCCCTTTTTACGCCCATCTTTTTTTCCACCTAGCAGGGTTTTCCCTACCTCCGAGAGGCTACGAGAGGCTACGAGAGTGAAGAGCCAGGGCAAGAAAAAACTAAACATGAGGGTTCACCGGCGAGAAAAGTTGCTCCATCTGTTTCTGCTCGACCTGGTGGCGAGAGATCACCCTGAAAACACAACAGATGGGAGACCTTCCCCATCCCTGCCCGGTGCCTACATCTACATCCAGTTCTACACAAGTCCTGCACCGGTAGAGAATGTATATGAAAAGGGGATCCTTCTGTATTAACGAGTATATTTCCAGGGCGCTAGTTAGCTCAGTTGATAGTACTCGTAACTCATAAGCAGAGGTCTAAGATTCGAATCTTAGAAAGATTTATGTTGCCTTTTCCCTCTTTGCCTGCATGTAAATCTGTTCAAGTTCTAAAAATCTAGTCCTACACGAAAACTGGAGGTCCGCGGTTCAAATCCCAGCCTGTGTCCCCGTCTCCGTAACGTATTCGTAGAGAACCTAGGGATAGTACATGATTGTACATGTAAAGGTAATTAGTTGCATACTGCACTATAGGAGTATATCATCATAGTACACGACATCTAAGTCAGTAGTGCTCATGACTAAGTAATAATGAAGGGGAGAATACGCACAACTTAGCAACTGAGGGATACAATAAATAAAAAACAACTAGAGGTATATAGATACATATAAACGTTTCGCCTTTATTAGCTTCATCACAATAATAAAAACAAAAAGTAGAAAGCACAGTCTATTAATGATGCTACATGAATAACTGACGCTTACAAACCGAATCTCATTCAACGTATTAGTATGATTTTCTGGTTACTTAGTTTCCTCATAAGACATCCTTGCACCAGACGATACCGTTTGGGACATACATATTTACAAGACTAATACCATGATTTGTACACTGTGCAGTGATTTTTATCATAGTAATGTCTATATCTACGTAAAGAAAAAGATACTAAACAATTGTTAACGGAAACACATATGCAGGGACCATAAATTGAAGAAATGATTTAATTTGAAACGTCTGCTTTGTGGATACCTTTTCCGTATGTCTTTGAATTTAATTGGATTAGGTAGAGACAAAATACAAGACTGTACCATTAGATGTATATGTTATCAACCCGAAAACTAAATATTAAATACGGTAATGTCTAACTGTTTGCGTGTACAATGTAATGTTTGCAGCATAATTATGTGCAACATGTTTTGGTTCAAGTTTGATTAATGGGTTCTGTCAATGTTTGTTTTGTTTTGGATCTGCTACACATTGCGTCGGTGTCTCTGTGACTTAACATGTTTTCGCAGGAAGTGGTTGCAGTTTATGAATTAATTTATTGTCTAAATCATATTGTTTACAGGTTTAACGTGTTATCTACTATCTTTATCTATTTGTATTCTTTAAATTTAAATTCTCTTCATTATAACTGTCTATCTATCAACTTATCTATCGATCTATCTATCTATGTATCTATCTGTCCATCTATCCATCCATTTATTTATCTGTCTGTCTATAGATCTATCTTTCAACTTCTAGAAACCCATTTATTTATCAAATTATCTATTTGCCTTTCTATCTATCTATCTATCTATCTATCTATCTATCTATCTATCTATCTATCTATCTATCTATCTATCTATCTATCTATCTATCTATACTATAACAATCTATCCATTATTTCATTTTTAATCAAGTAGCCTATAAAATGTATGATACCGTTATCAGTTATGTCTATTCATAACTTCTCCTTTTTTTTCAAAAATTAAATCAACATGCAAATTGGGTAATGCACCAAAAATTCCTTTGTCATAATATTTTAAAACCCTATACTCTTTTCTAAACGTAATACAAAACCTAAAAAGTTATGCCACTCCCTAAAAACGCTTGCTTTAATGGGGGTTTTTTTTCGTGTGCGCATTACTTACAGATTTTCCTTTTGTTCCTGAACGAATTAAATTTACTTTCAAAGTACCGCTATTTTGACAGCTGCGATAACATTTCCCAGACATCATAAACCACCTTAAGACCTCTCGAATGCAAGAAGTAACATTTCGGTTTAAGTGCTGCTTAAAGCAATCCGCCAGGTTAACTTCAGCGTAATTCTACTCTTGCCAAGAGATTATGTGCTGTGTGAAGGACGTCGCCCAAAGGTTCGTGTTTTGTTTCTTATTGTAATTATGTACCATTTTGAATTACTTTTTTTATTGTTTCAACCAAGCTTTCAAGCAAGTATGAGATTTTGTAAAAATCGTATTATTCTAAGGTCTTATAACGCACTAATCATGTTTCCTACGATACATTGTATTTTCCTTCCATTTGGTGTAACAATTTCTGAACTCATGTTTTCTCTATAAGATATAATAGACGATAACGTAGAAGCAGCAGAAGAAAGATAATTTTTTTTGTCTCTGTCTGGAAAGAAGAAACTTAAACTACAAAGGTGGTGGTCATTGTGCCCTCCCGATTCGAAGTTGGCGTGCTATTTCATTTCCATGTCAAACGAGTCTGCGCCAGTCTGTGGTTCACATGTAGTTAGGTCCCTCTCCACTCTTTGACGTCGTCGTACGACTTGCTGCCGGGTCTGCCTTTCCTTCTTCTTCCTTTCATTCTGCCTGGTAGGATTGTTTGAGCGAAGCAACAAAAAGTACATACAGAAAAACAGAATGTAGACAACAGGAAATTCTGCAATGTCAGAAGTAGCTATGACAAAAGATATAAAAGAACAAAAGTAAGTATTTTTTCCAAATTTATTTGAACCCATAAATATAATAAATATAATAAATATAATAAACATAACTTACATAGAAAGCAAAGTGTATTTTATTGACCAATATTGGCATTAGCGGTGAAAAGCCTGTATAATAAAACTGTAGATGGGATTTGAATACGTTGTTAAGCTATAAAAGTGTATTTAACCTCTGCTTTCCACAAGATACAGCTGGTGAGCAGAACTACATAAAATGGTGATAAAACTAACTTGTCTATCTTCTTTACTATGCTTAACTTTCCTGTATTTCCTTTGGTCTTCTGTCATCTCTGTGTGGTTTACCCTTGTCATCTGAAACGAATAATAAATAATATTTCTTAAAAATAAAATAATTTATGAGTGTGTATACATGTTGGTTGGTTGGTTGGTTGGGTTTTTAACGTCCAACATCAGTGTATACATGTATATAGGGATTTTGAATATAAGTATTTTAGCCCGAACAGTATCCAATCACTTAACCTGAGTGTGAAATAATCACACAGAAATAAAGTGACCAAAAGAAAAACAAAAAGATGAGAGAGGTAATAGATAGATGGAGAAAAAAAAAGAGAGAGAGGGAGAGAGAGACAGACAGAGAGAGAGACAGAGAGAGAAAGAGAGAGAGAGAGAGAGAGAGAGAGAGAGATAGAGAGAGATAGAGGGGAGAGAGAGAGGGAGGGGAGAGATAGAGAGGGAGGGGAAAGAGAACGGAAGAGAGAAAGAGAGAGAGAGCGGCTGCTTCAAGAAATTTACAGCTGAATTTACATGACCATAAAGGAAATTACACAGTTTCTAATGTATCAGCCTGGCAAATTGATTAAATATCGCATTGACCGCCTAACCCGATACGTTATCTTCATTTAAACAACAATTCATAAGAGAGAGAATATAGAGGTAGAAAAACACACACAAAGAAAGACATAGAGACAGAGAACGAGGTAGAGAGAAAGAGAGGTGTGGCGTAGAGGAAACTGACAATGGCATTAGAGTTAAATGCTGTGGATGAAGAGAAAGATTTATTTATATAAACCTACGTAACCTCTCCCCTACTGGCTTATCTTGGACCGTAAGTACAACGTCGCCGTAAGCTTACAACTAGCCATAAGATTAGAGTAAGCAAATAAGAGGGCTTAAGCCAAGTTGTAAGCTTATACGACGTTGTACTTTCGACCTCTAGATGACTTACGTTGCACATGTAAATTTATAATAATGATCAATTTAAAGGCAAATGCGACGAAGTCCACACGGGGAAAACCCATCCAGATCGAGTATTATTATTTATTTGAACGTTCTATACATGTACTTGGTCTCTGGATCTTTATAAGAGACAAGCTATCTCTTAGCTTTGTGTCCCCAAGATTTCCAAGGAGAATTGTATTCGGCGACGCGTCCTCAAACTAAACTATGACAGTTTTATGAACTGCCAAACACAAAATAGTGCGTGGATACCAGGATTCCTGCCTCAGCTATTCACACTACTGTACTGACACGGATCTAATCTCTGTACAGAAACCAAAATCGACAAACATATCTGCACGTTGGTAGGTTTCGACCCGCGCACTTCGGTGCGCCCACTGGTTGCAAGATGCTGGAGAGTCTATTTGCGCAGCCGCCTCCCCCCTCTAAACTTTGCTCACTTTTTTTTCAATGTACATTTATTCATGTCCGGGGTATTTTCTCATGGGAATAGAAGATACTAATGGATCAGAGAAAAGTGTAAAGATATGAATAAGTAATTACATCCGGATCATCGTTTTCTTTCTGTTCCACTTTAACAACTTATTTCGTTCAACGAAAATAACACAACTTAATAATTATACATCCCTATATATTTTGTCTATCCTAAAACATAATTGCTCAAACATATTTTTTTCAACTTTCAAAGCGAGGTGTTAAAACTACAGAGATTAATCTTTTTCTTTCTTTCTTTCTTCATACTACACAAACTTAAGCCCATAGATACACACTTCTCTCTCTTTCCTTCTCTCTCACTCTTTCTTTCTTTCGCTCACTCTCTCTCTCTCTCTCTCTCTCTCTCTCTCTCTCTCCCCCTCGCTTTATCACACTTCCTTATCTTTTTTTAAACTCTTTTTCGCGCTTCCTCTTTCCCTTGTATGCCATATTTTGGCCATAACAAGAAAATGCTTTTAAAGTTGTCAAACATTTTGTCTGTAATAATTATTTTCATGAAACAAAAGGCAAATTCGTCCTCGACTCCGTTAAACAAGAGAACATGGAAATTTGCGCTTGTCATGTTTGTCTCTTTGATTGTAGCATATCAAAGTAAGGTGACAAGGCTGGTATAATCCAACCAAACCAAAATTAATGCAAGATGCAACAAGCAGCGGTGGTTACATTTTTTGTTGCTGTTCTAATCGTATTAAAACATAAAAAAACCAACAACAGCTAAAGAGCTTCGAGTTCCAATTGCCCATACTAAGGTTTTTCCCCTATGTCATCTGTTCGCATTGAAAATAGAAGGTATAATAATACACTTATCAAAGTAAATAAGAGTGTTACTAGGCGGTATCTAATTTTAAATGTTTTTTAGTGATTTCATAGACAGGCGTTAACGGTAAGTATATTTACGTTTGTGAGCGTCAGTTAGTTCTTTGTCAAGTTTTCATAATGTTGATGTCGTTTTTATTGTTGTTGTTTATGTCGTTTTTATTGTTGTTGTTGTTGTAGTTGTTGTGCTATTACTGTATTCTCTAATTCATGTTGTTGTTGTTTTTGCCGAAGTGTTATAATTGGTGTTGTTGCAGTTGTTGCTAAAATTGCTGTTGTTGTTATTGTTGTTGTTGTTGTTGTTATTATTGAGGTTTCTATTGCTGTTTTTGTTTCTGTCAGAGCCGAGCGAGAGTGTCAAATCTGATATCCGCATAAAACGATCTTTTTGTGTGTGACGGGCGGACTCGACGCTCGGCCTCTCAACACCCTGGAGATTTCCCACCACGATAACCAGGATGTTGTTGTACACTTTTATTTTTTGTTTTTCCTATTGCGAGCGTTATCTCACGAAACTGCGGTTTTAAACATGGGTGGTAAATTGGATATCAGCTGTTTCCGGCGCACATCTGCTAAAGAGGATAGTTGGACGCACAGCGACTCTTGCGGTATCTAATTACGATGGAGAGGGGAACAAGTGTGTGGAAACGTACATAAATCATGATAAATATACGTAGAATGATGTTTTGGTTCAGCATGTTTGATGTGCTAACCAATCCTTAAGATCTAGCTTGACTAAGATGCGTTAACTTTTTTTGTGGAAATTATGTTATAACAACGTAATAGTCTTTTGACAGACCTAAGATATCTGCGTTTCGAAACTGTTTCAGTTTTAATATTTTTTACAGGGCGATATAAGTAGGCGTAAAGCTATTTCTGTTGTGCCTTAGTCCTTAAACAAAATGTTATGATTTTTAAGTAGCTATTACTAGAAAATATTGATAGGAACAGAAATATAATAAACATAAATATATGATAATAGTGTTTAAATTATTTATTCAGCAATCTAAAGTAAGCCTTGGAATGCCCAGTTATTTCAAAATGCTCAGAAAATGAATAGACTGTACGGATAGAATGTCTAGATATAATATATATCTTAGCATACTACAGTAAAGGACATGCCATGTGAAGGAAAGAAAATACAGATTTAGAGATTATAAATCAAAGGTGCTTGCCTAGGAGCCACAGGCATCATTGGATAGGCATTGCAGAAGGTTAAAATGGGACTTGTTCTCATCAGTCTTAAAAAAAATATTTGATTAGTTTTACATGCTACAGGTTTTATAAGGAGTTCTTTTGCGAGGAAGGCACAACTGGTATTTGAACCGCGGACGTCCTTCTGGCAGTCAACTAACTTAAAGCGCTCACCCAGCAATCACAGTACTAAGTTAGTGTCCTACCTCTGATTTTACTTTTTCATATGTCTCTTCTTAGGTACCCTTAAATTGAAAACGTGGGGTCTATATTATACATAATCTGGAACAAGAGCACACTTCAGGAAAAACATCAACCCCCAGAAGGATTTAGAGGAGTGAAGCTTAATGTATTCTTGATACACACATCCTCTTTAGCACTTTTTCATTTGTCCACAATTTATTTAGCATGTTACTCAATACATGAATGTACTGTGTGAGGATGTCTTTGAAGGATAGAGAAAAATAGTAAAAGAACCAGCATGCAAAATCTGGAACAGCTCTACACTACAGGCGGAGGCAGGGACAACATCATCAACGCCTTTATAAGTTTAATGGAGTGAAAGCATCTATCTAGTCAACGCAAGGATGTCTAACACGGATGAACAAAAGTTGGAAAAGCTCGTCTCGAAATCTGGACTGGTCTTCATTACAGACTGAGACAGGAATGGCATCTACACTTCAGAAATTTAGAAAGGTGTAACTTGATACAATATGACTTACGCGTTTTAAAAAGTCTTTTCATCAAGAAACCATTGATCCAATACTTAATGTTCAATGCGTTTGCAGTACTGTTGAAGGATATCTTAAGCGGATGTAGAAAAGCGGGGAAAGAACCAGTATGGGAACACTTCAGCTGATTTGGATTCTTAATCTAAGAGGACCTGACTAGGACCACATGCGATAGGCCATGAGAACTCACACTCAACACAGAGAAAACATTAACAGGCGGAACTCCGTAGATAACCGCCGAGAGCGACGGGCAGCATAGAGCTGGAAATTTGATATATCTCTTGCTCTTCTGAAGAAAGAATAAATACAGTCATGGAGTGTATTTACATAAATGGGCAATGCAATTGCAATACCGTGACTCGTGACTTAACCAGTCACATTATAGTGACATCGACCCAACTAATGGCAGGGGACGAATATGAATTATTAAAAAAAAATCCGATAGTGGGATTCGACCCGCGAACCTCCTCCCGATCGAGGAATTCGACCCGTGGACCTCCCCATATGAAGAACAACGCTTTACCACTTGAGGCAGAAGAGAGTTGACTGTGATATAATGGGAAGTAGTCTTGAAGCTCACTTTCAGACTCTTGACAAATGTCCATTAAATTATAGTAAACTAAAACTGTCTTCGAAATCCTCTCTTTTGTACCTTTTCAATTTAATTCCAACAACCTCTCTCATCTCTCTGTCTCTGTCTCTCTCTCCCTGTCTCTCTGTCTGTCTGTCTCTTTCTGTCTCTTTCTTTCGTTCTTTCTTTCTATCTTACTATGTCTCTCTTCCACTCTCTTTCTTACTCTTTCGTTCTCTCTCTATTTCTCTAAATCCGTTTGTATATCCATCTCTCTCTGACGTGCAGAAAAAAACAAACTCTCTCTCTCTCTCTCTCTCTCTCTCTCTCTCTCTCTCTCTCTCTCTCTCTCTCTCTCTCTCTCTCTCTCTCTCTCTCTCTCTCCCGTTTTTCTGTATGCCTCCTTCATTTTTTGTCCCATAGTCTTCGTCGTACTTAAAAGCGTTGATCTTTAGTTTATATCACCACTTTGTTTATTTTGTTTCACATTATCTGCGCCTTCCCCTCCACCCCCATCACCTTATTCTCTCGTTCTCTCGCAGTATCCCTTTCTCTCATCCTCCTATTATGTTCCGCTGAGCGGTGTCAACCACCTATCGGGCACCCTACCCCCCTACCCCCTCCCCTCATCCCACCCCCAACCTCTCCCACACCCCCTCCCCTCATCCCACCCCCAACCTCTCCCACACGCTCCAAACAAACTGGCCCTTGGTCTAAAACTCTAATCCTGCCGACCAGACCACAGCGATGAAGACGGTGATTAAACACTTTGCGATCCTCGCGACATCAATAAATAACGCAATCACAACTCTGAGACGTATGGTTTCCTTATTGCTCTTGGGTCCGTATAAATATCTAGGAAAGAGCTATGTTTGACACCATATTGTATTTTTTCGCCGTATAGGATCCCCCAGGGGAACCTAGGAGACGTTAAACCCGGAGAGAGGGAGAGAATTCTCTCCCTCCCTCTATAGAGAACACACAATGTTTGACACCGTCGCAGGTTCTCTTACAATGTCTCCGCCTCCGCTAGGTCCCTTGTTATGGCAAGGCCTCTAACTTTGGTGAGGATGTACCTGCGAGAGGAGACCAGCAGGAGAATGGACCTGTCATAGTTCACACCCCAGGAAACGGAAGTTCAAGACCCGAGCTAGGGGGTGCTTACAATAAAATTTGTTATGATAGACAAAATGCTTGCTTCCTTGTGTAAATACTAGAAGATTTGAATCCACGGGAGGCTATGATAAGATTTTTTTGTGGAATCTTAGACGATGTACGCTGCAGAGCATGAAAGAGAGGGGAAGAGAAAGAAGGAAAGAATGAGAGAGAGAGAGAGAGGGAGAGAAAGAGAGAGCGAGAGAGAGGGGGAGTGAGAGAGATGGAGAGAGAGCAACCCCTGTAGGAGTTATAAGGGTATTTAGAGAAATTCACTTTAACATCTCCTGAGTTTCCCCCCGGGGGGGGGGGGGGGGGTTATGAGGGATCCTATAAGGCGATAAGGGGATTACGGGGATGGAGAATTGAACACAAGTTTTGTATGTAGAACTCGTAAAAGAACGGTTTGTGGTTTAGAGGCCTGTCACATACGGCACTGACAAGCCACTAATGAAAGATAGCGGGGGCGTGACTGGGGGACCAGCCAGAGTAGCGCTGGCACCGGGGGATTAGGCCTGAGCCAGGAGTAACACTAGAACAAATAAACATAAACTCGTAGTAGTCGTAGCTAGGTAGGGATGGGCATAGGCTAAATATGGTAAAATAACATTAAAAAACGTTTTAGCCTTGATGACCAGGAAAAGATGCTTAGTAGAGTCAGATAAGGAGGCAAAAAAGGCTTCGGTTTCCTCCTCGTATCAATTTACCTCTAAGCGGGGGTGGGCTTACAAGAACCAGGTCATGGGTTGTGTGTGTGTGTGGGTGTGTATTTTTTACAGGTTCATCACTGCCCCCATCTAAACACAGAGCTAGAATCCCATGACTTAGGCGACGGTAAGATATTAAGACTTTATGGAGTTGTCCTGTGGTGGACTGTGAACGTCGCAGTGCGTAGAACCATCCCGGATTGGAACAGTAACCCTCACAGTTCAGGGCCGTGTGGTATCAAAAGAGAAGCAAGGATGAGACCGAGAGGAGAGAAAGGCTGGCCGAGCCACAGGGAGGATGCAGAAAAGGCCCATTATTGTTTGTCCTATAGAGCCCAAACACGGTGAGTGATCCGTCCCGTTGTCTGTCAGCACCTGCCGCCAGGTAGCGGTCAAGGCACTCGCCTGTGGGGGCGGTAGTGCCAGTCTACAGGGGGGCGCGGTGGTCTAGGGGTAGAACATCGGCGTCCGACGCAAAAAGTTCCGAGTTCGAATCCTGGCTGTTGCGTTCC
>RQTK01000333.1:249071-264258 GCA_003991915.1 Elysia chlorotica
AGATAGATAGATAGATAGATAGATAGATAGATAGATAGATAGATAGATAGATAGATAGATAGATAAGTAATAGATAGATAGATTGATATAGGGTTAAACATATAAAATTGATCGACCGAGAAAAGGGAAGATAAATCGGGAGAGAAATAGCAAGTGATAGACAGAATGGAGAAGGAAGATACAGATACAACAAGGTTTGGGTGGAAATGGACAACAGTTCTTAGAGGGGTTAACGTTCCCTAAGTTTCCTGGTGAAACATTTCCAAACACAGTGGAAGGAAGGAGAATTGGTAGGCAGTGGCGAGGAAGGGGTAGGGGAGGGGGGGGGGCGAGGGGTTAAAAAGCAATTACATCCACGATAGCCAGGCATCACAGGGAGGTTGATGACCAGCGTTCCGCCTGACTGATCACACAGGGGGCAGGTGGTGCTTTACTGGCTGTCTGACACCCTGTGCTCCTCTAGACCAGGCGGGTAGGCTGCTACAGGACTGTGGGGCAAAGTGGGCGATCCGCGAATACTGACAAGTGTGTGCGTGTGTATGGACCAGAGTAAGTATGTTTCAGAGAAAATATGGTATAATATGGAAACACTTTTTCAAAGTTAACACTCCAAACTGTTTTTGATTGAGAGAACGGCTAATGCTAAAGAAAAAAGTAATTAACAACCCTTGGTTTGGTACAAAAATGTCCTGAACAGCAGGTAAGAAAAGTGTGAGTGTGCGTGTTTTGTATTGTGGGGAGGGGGAAAAAATAAAAAGACAAGAGAAAAACCTGAGATGGGGTCCACTATTGCTGTGAGTCTGGGAGGACACCAAGCCTGGGGGTGAGAAAAGACTTAATGGTTCGTGTCACACGATGATCCCTACAAGGTCGCGCGTGCCCGTCGTGTGCTGGCGTGACGGTCGCAGGTCGTCGGTCGCCGGTCGCTGGTCGACTAACTGGCCTGGAGGTCGCTGTTTGTCTATTACTGTGAGTCTGGGAGGACAGCCAGCCTGGGGGTGAGAAAAGACTTAATGGTTCGTGTCACACGATGATCCCTACAAGGTCGCGCGTGCCCGTCGTGTGCTGGCGTGACGGTCGCAGGTCGTCGGTCGCTGGTCGACTAACTGGCCTGGAGGTCGCTGTTTGTTTCGGTCCGAGATCGCTCCCTTTTCACTCACCGTTAAGTTATTTTATTTGGAACTCGGACGTTTTTTTTTTTTTTTTATTTTTTTTTTTTTTATTATTACAAGTATTCTTAGCATAACTCTTAATCCTAGAACTCCCTCGGCACTCGTTCTAACTCTACATACATTCATGTGTTATTTAAAGAATTAATTTTATTTAACCGTTGTCTGACCCTCTCTGGGGTTTGCCTCCTTTCTTTCACTGTACATCTTTTTTACTGGATACCGCTGTCTCACTCCCACCCCCACCTTTTTTTTCCATTGACTATACAACATGCAAGAAAAGGTTACCTTGACATGGTACCTTTGACTTTAAGGGATGGGCCAGAGACATTCCTTGGTGGCACGAAAATTATAGGCATTATTGCAACGTTGTTTTTTTCTTGTTGTTATTTTCTTTTTGGTTAGCTAAACAGAAACTGAATCTAGTAAACTTGTGATATGCAGCACCACGAACAGACTTAAAATATAACTCTTTTACATTGCCTATAAAAAGTAATATGTATAGATGTGATATAAATAGAAAAAGGGTATCTTTTCAGACCAAGAAATTAATGTTGCAGCTGTTGTGTTCTACGAAAAAGGACGCTTACCCCTGACACCTTTTTTATCACTTGATGTTAGAGACAGGCCTATTGTTATATTAATTGAATTTCCGAAAGGTATCATATTTGTTAATAATCTTTCAAGTTCATATGCTGCCTCTTTCCTTTCCGCATATCCTCCCTTTTTCTCTGCCTCTCTATAAATTGAGCCTTACTCTCTCTCTCTCTTTCTCTTTCTCTCTCTCTCTCTCTCTCTCTCTCTCTCTCTCTCTCTCTCTCTAACCCTTGCTTTTTTCATCATTTTCCTTGCTCTGTTTCAAAACTACCCGTCTCTTATTCGCTTTTTGTCTATCTTCCTCTTTCATTGCATTTATATACCCTTACTTTCGTTTATTTCTCTCTTTCCCCCCCCTCTCTCTCTCTCTCTCTCTCTCTCTCTCTTTCTTTCTCTCCACTTCTCTCTAGCTTCTGTTTATCACCTACCGCATACTTCAAAGAGGACCATTAGAGAGATTAGTACACGTATGGCATAGGTAAAAAAAAAGAACTGTATGTGACCTCCAGAGTGGACTGTCACAGTTGACCAGGAGGTACCAGTGCCTGGGGTTAGTGTTCTGTAATTGCTGGCAGCAGCTGGCACCCGTCAACCGGGGAGACAAGAGGCTTGCGCTAACATGGCCCATAGCGAAAACGAAGGCGATTGGTAAGGGAAACTACACAAGAGTCTAATCATTGCTCTATCCTAGACTTACGGAGCCAATAGGTGACATCATGTCTAAGGGGCGTGATGGTGTCATTCACGATCGTCAATGGATCGCAAACCCTGCACAGGGTAGTACGTAGAGCTTTGATATAAGCCAAGTCTAGACCCCTGACTAAGAGGAGTTTTTGCTGTGAAAACCAATCCTTAGTCTAGGGTATAAACCAATGGCCCTGTTGTACATGTGCAGTTCACATAGGCTCTAGCTTGTCACCCACGCGCAAAGTTCCGGGCGAATGGAACAGGCCTGGTATCCGGTTACTCACCCGGAAATGAGCGGTCTTTGATCTTACACAGGAGTTACATGTAACAGCCGAAACATAAAGAGCGAGAGAGAGAGAGAGAGAGAGAGAGAGAGAGAGATAAAGAAAGAGATAGAGAGAGAGGGTGGAGAGAGAAAGTGAGAGAGAGAAACTCAGAGAAAAAGTGACAGAAAGGAGAAAGATATAAGGATTGAGAGATAGAAAGAAGAGGAAAAAAGATAAAGATAAAGAGAAACGCAGAAAAACACAGAGATGCAGAGGAAAGATAATTGGATACAGTATGATACAGTAAATTTCAAATTGTACTAAAAAGTTGGGTTTAAAAACATTTTTTAAAGAAAAGAAAGCTTAAACTAATCGAACTGGTTGGATAGTTTGAATCTTAATGGAAACTTATAAACAACGTTTTCTCTATTTTTGTTTGCTTGTTTAAAAAAGACAAGTATCAGAAATAATTCAATTCCTTTTCAACGGCCATACTAAAAATATTTACTGATTATCATTTCTCGGTACTGTAGCGCTTGTTGATGTTGACCTTTTTTTAAAAAAATTTTTAGACTTTTGGTTAGAAAATATAAATATTACTTTCATTTATGACGTCTTTATAGCCTATAGTTAACCCTATAAAGTCTAATAGATTTTAATGGAAATTTATGTTGGTAAAATCTAATCACAAACTTCTAATAACTTATAGTTTTGGTTGTCCCTGAATATCAAAATGTGTTTATATTGTATGAAATAAATCTATATAATTATTAGAATATGCTTGACACTGCTGTTGAAATGGGATTAGAAAATCAAAAATAAAACTCACAATTATTGACAAAGTTTTTCGAAACAAAATAAAAACAATTTTATTTGTTTTTTGAAAATAACAAATGTTGCATCCTTTCGATTTCTATACAATGTGGTTTTATAAAACAAAAAGCGCGACCATTCGTTCAATTCAGTATCACACTGAAACAGCAGATTCATATTGAATTCAGCAAACCTTGAAAATAGAATGCATGGTCCTCTTTCGGTGGGTGTTAAGCTCACATAGTGATGATACAAGACCTTTGTATTGCACAGCCATCTATGAAGTTTGTAGCTTTGTTGCCTCCATCTCAATCAATCTCACACGGGTCTTGTGCAAGTTCGTTTTCTCACCGAATCGAAAGAAGACCTGTAAAAGGTAGTTTGTCTTTCTTACACAAACAGTCCATCAATATAGTTAATGGGTACATAAAAAGAAATATAATTTTAGTCAGTTGAAACCGGGGAAATAATGTGTTTTGAATAAGAATGCTGAAGCAATGAAAGGGAGGGATAGATAGATAGATAGATAGATAGATAGATAGACCTAGGTGATTGTTATTCCAAGTGAAGTCAAAACAAAAACAATGTAGTAATTATCGTCGGTAGCCTGTAAGTATCAGCCAAACGTGCCCCATAAAAGTATTTAATTACCCTGCATGAAGTATTGTCTTCCTCGAATGGTTGATTACAAAACATTAAAGTCGCTCTAGTTCACACGGCTGAGATGCGTTGTAGCATGATCTCCCACCATCTGTTGTGCTTGTAGCAGTAACCAAAGACAGACAGAAAGCTGATCCTTTCCTAAAGCTTTATGGCTTCTCAAAGTATCGCATTTCAAAGAGGAATTTTCATCAGTTACTATAAATAATATATTAATAAAAAAAAATTCTCGTGGAGCAGAGGTGTAGTATTTAGAGAAACAATTAAATTTTATGTTTGAAAATTAATATTTGAGTTCACACCTACAACCTTAGAGCACTTACACTAAAATGATATCGTTATTTGGAGGTTTTGACACTTAAAACAAAATTGAAAATATTCGACACCTCCCCCCCTTCCACGCACACACACAAGAAAAAGCATTTAAAATTTTGAAAGTGAAAAAGATTATTCTATAAAAATTATAGCGTTTGTTAAATTAATATTAAATAACAATGTGAATCTTTTTTTCATAAAGGGGAGTTGCCGAGGTTTTTTTTCAAAATGCGCAGTATGTGACACGCTTTTGTTTCTCAATTTTAGAGAGAGAGGGAGAGAGAGAGAGAGAAGAGAGAAAGAGAGAGAGAGAGAGAGAGAGAGAGAGAGAGAGAGAGAGAGAGAGAGAGAGAGAGAGAGAGAGAGAGAGAGAGAGAGAGAGAGAGAGAGAGAGAGAGAGAGAGAGAGAGAGAGAGAGAGAGAGGGAAAAGTGTTCAAAGACAGAAGAGTTACAGAGAATTAATTACATAACTTGACAATCAAACACATGTACTGTGTAACATTCATGAATGGCGAAATTAGAGAAATGGCTATAATACATATATAGTAACAGTAACTGCGAAATAGAAAAAAAAAGAGAAAAAAGTCATGAAGCACGAACCTTTTATCACCTGTTATGTCATTTCTCTCCTGATCCCGCACTCTAGTGTGGCACCACCTGCGGCCGGTCGCGTGGCCAACTCTGCGACAGAATGGCGACACGGAAGGAACTGTGTGAGAGAGAAGGGGTTGGGTTGGTTTAACGTCCAACAGCAGCACTATATAGGCTATATTGGAGAGAGAAAGTAAGGGAAGAGATTTGGGAAGGGAGGAAGGAGGCGAGTATGTGGAAAGGTAAGCTTTAGCACTAGCAGTTACTGCAGCAGTTCACGGTGACATCACTTTGAAGTGAAGACGCAGGTGCATAGAAGTTATAACACTCAACAGGGAGTTTTCTTATTTACACCTGAGGCTGAGGTTGTGAATTAAATTATTATTCAAAATAGAGATTAAAGGAGGGAAGGACGGTGACAGAAAGACAGAGTGACAAAAAGAGAAGCAGAGACAGAGAGGGAGAGAGAGAGAGAGAGAGAGAGAGAGAGAGAAAGAGACAGACAGACAGACAGACAGACAGACAGAAGAGAGAGCTTGAGGGAGACAGAGTTAGAGAATCAGAGAGGAAGCAAAGAGAGAGAAAGAGAGAGTGAGAGGTACAGAAAGAACAAGAGAGAAGGAGAGAAGCAAAATAGGACGGGTAGAAATGGAAAGTAAAAAAAAAATGGTTTTGCTAATTCCGATATTATTTAGAGTTGAATGATATAAAAATCAAAACAGCACGGAAATGAATGGTTCTTGTGGTTGGGAAATAAACAAAAACACTTCAATTTCGCAACTCCTATGTTGTTGTGTATTCATTACAAGGTTAGTTCGACAAACGTACATGATTGTATTACTTCTGCCCTATACGTAGATTTTGTTTCCTTCCTACGCACCCACATTAATACTCACTAAGAGTCGAAAAATAAAACTCGGCTCATCCAGGTTCGATACAACAAAAGCTATGACTCCAAGAGATGGCATGAAAATTCACTTTCACCAGTTTAGCTAGTGACAAGTTCCTTGCTGGAACTCATTTACTCCACATATCTTTTAGAAATTCGAGGCTTTGCGATTCACACAATGATAACGGATTCCATATTCACACTCCTTAGACATGGGTTTTTCCCGAGGATACCAGATAACTCGGTTTTTTCTTATCGCCACTTGGCTCTGTAAGTGTAGGATACAGCTTTGATTGGACGCTGTTGTAGATTCCCCTACGTATCTTCTTTTCGCTATTGACCTCACATGGCAAGGCCCTTAGTACCTAGCTTTAGCAGTGGAGTGTATGTAGAAAACCCATAGATATTCTCTATAGAGGGAGGGAGAGAATTCTCTCCCTCTATCCGGGTTTAACGTCTCCTAGGTTCCCCTGGGGGATCCTATACGGCGAAAAACCCATAGATTTATAAATAGCTATATTTATATATCTATGAGAAAACCAAGACCTTACCATATATTTCTCCGTGGATTCCATTGAGTCACTCGTCTCGTCGCTGTGAAGGAGGACAAGAACGTGGATCAGTGTACTTCATCAAGTCAACAAGTCGCAGGTTAAGAACACAATATGGTCACCACTTTACACCACAGAGTACATCAGTGCCCACGCCTTCTGGGCATCCTTGGAGTTCTTGATGTTGGCTCCATTAGTGTGAACAGACCAGGCCTAATGGCTGTATAGAAATAACAAGATCATAAAGATAAATTATTGATTACGTTTGAAATGTACCAGCAATAAGCCAGGAACTCTAAATCTGGCGTCGGAGAAATAGAATATCAATTTTATCGATCTTAACATCCCCTGTGTCTCAAAAAAGAGCGTATCCGGCTATGCCAGAGAGGTTGGAATCGTCCCACCTTTTATCTAAAATTCTATAGTCTGCTAAGAAAAGTTGATAGATTTTTATGAGCTTTGATATACATTGTACTAAAGAGGACCCACGCTCAACCGCGATTTTTAGATACACACTGTAGTGGTATTATTTTCTCGGCTTCGTATTTTTCAATATTTTTTAGGTAAAAAATTATCAAGTAAATCTCTAATCTAAGTATATCCGCAAATAAAATATATGTCGAAAATAGGTTGGAATTGCTTTATATAAGCATACTAAACCTGCTCATATAGTTAGCAGAGTTTTAGGGTTGGTTTTAGGGTTGATGTACTTCCACCGAAATTGAGCTTTTGGTTATTTATCAAGTTTGGCAGTTTGTTAGCGCAGTGTATGAGGAAGTCCATGAAGATGGGAACTGTGAACAGCTGCTGAATGCGTTAGCGATGGGAACATGTTAAGCCCGAGTGCACAACCCAATTAATTATAGAGGTATAAACACCCCGATAAAAGTTTTCGCGATGGCGCTAATGGTGTCTTTTACCCTACGTTCGTCAGATGATAGAGACTATAACTATGATAATTCTGGGAACAGTAGACTCTGTACTTTCCCTATCTATTTAGAGATTCCTCTAAGTGCTAATTAAACTGCTCCAAATTAGTATTTATGGCATGTGCCTTGAAAATAACGAACACCATCAGAGACACAGCTCTGTCGATTTCCGATCCACGTATAGTCTATATCTAACTGAGGAGAGGTACATGCTCTATAAAAGCAAACTTCCAGTGGATTCAGCGCCTTGAAGCGTTAAAGCTGCTATAGAAGAGAAACCACTCATGTGTATATCAAACCTTTTCATGTTAATATCCACCCTCCCAGCACGCGACGCAGCAGCTGGGGCCCCTTCTTCCTCCTCGCCCTTTATTCACTTTCTCCTCTCTACAGAACCAGTTTGAAAACTATTTCAATTTTCGTATGTCCTGTCATTCTCTTGAGAGGGGCATTCGTGTGGGTTATTTATCGCAAAAATTACATTATATATCCACGTACGCACACGACCGCCCGCATGGTAAAGCATAACAAACTGGAATTATTCATAATCTCTAAGTTTGCCGCTCAGCGCGAGCCAGACTAGCTAAACAAAATTAATGGGGAATAGAGGTGGAGAAAAAAGATGGGTGGGGTAGGGCCAAACGAGTGCCAAAGAGTAGTTAAAAAGAGGTAAGGGAAAAAGTATAAAAAGAACGGTGCTTTTCTTCAGTTATATTGAATACATTAAACCTTATGGGGTCTCTTGTGTGTTGATCCCAGTGGAAGTCTCGATGGAACATCTGCCTCTGTTGATCTAAACCGGAGTCCACGGTGGCGATGGGCGAGCGTAAGGAAAGGGGGGAGGAGGGGTGGTTTACCAGTTTGAGTTTACCTCAGGGCGAGACGTGCCTGCAGGGTAGAGGAGGTCTTGCGCACTCCACGACGTTAACTGATGACACGATCACGACCCTTGGACATGGCAGTTTCTGATCGCTCTCTGGCTCCATATGTTTGGGGTAGACTTATGGTTGTACGGCGGTGTGGATTCCCTTGCCCAGCGTCTTTGTTTTTTGGCATGGGTTTCTTTATCTCAAGGCATCTGGTTCCTGGCTAGGGGCTGCTATCCAACTCGTGCCGCTTATGGTAAGGATTATAGGCTGGCTCTCCCAGGCTCTTCGTCTCACACTGGTTTCCTGCCTGCGAAGGATTATAGGAAGTTTGATTATGATGTGTGGCCGGAGATGGAGGATATCAAGTTGCGAAAATTAGATAAAATTACAATTAAACTGGAGCTAATTGGTGCGAGGAAAGAAGGAATGATGCATTTTGGAGAGGGAGAAAGAGAGAGAGAGAGAGAGGAAGAAAGAGAGAGATAGGTGATTAGAAAGAGAGAGAAAGCGGAAAGCGAGTATTTAGGAAGTGTGAGAGAGACAGAGTGAGGTTAGAGGAGGGATAAAAAGAGAGAGAGAGCGAAAAGAGAGGATCTAGGAAGAGAAAGAGAGAGATAGAGAGATAGAAAGAGAGAAAGAATACTAGAGAGAGAGAGAGAGAGAGAGAGAGAGAGAGGAAGAAAGAGAGAGAAATCCATTGATCAGTCATAATAGAAAATATTTTTTATTCCCAATTGCATGTCATTTACAAGATTATTACAGAAAAAAATAATTAAAGAGAAATAAATAATCGAATCTGCTTGTTTGAAAATCCTTTGAAAAAAAAATTAAAAAAAAACAACAAAAAAAAACAACAACCAACAAACAATTACAGTACCGAAAAAACACCCGTCAAGGCTTGAATACGTCTGTTTGCAAAGAGAGAAAGATATTACGAAAGAGCAGCTGTGATAATTTATAGTCATTAAAAACTAGCTGCTTTAAAAATGAATCTTTATCTGCAAATAAAAAAGATAATGGCGATGATGACGATCGCGTATTGCCAGAGTTATAAATAAACTCATCTTTTAGCTTCTAAACTGTTCAAAGTATTCACAAGTGTAAATGATATAAGATAAAAACAACATGATTAACTCGTCGTTAAGGAAAAAAAAGAGCGGTCTACATGAGCCTGAACAGATGTCCGTATTACAACTTTCAATGATAGAATTATTTGTATTGGATTGAGGAGCCAGCGCATTCTGTTTTAATAATTAAAATTAATACTAAACGCACATTTTAGACATATGCAATTATTTCTATTGGAGATCCTTGGCCTTTTAAAGTAGCATTTGATTATTGAAATACATCGATTGATAAGGTCAATTGAGTGCATGTGCATCTACTGCTTCTGTGACATTTAAATCAAACACATAGACCCTCGAATCTTGCATGATTTTCACTGAATCTTCCTATGTTCTTATTTGTTTAGTGAGTTTGCAGAGTTATGACTTAATGTGGTAACCACGTCAGAAAAAGTTTTAAAACGCAAATTCTTTAAATAAAAAAGAGGCTGCGGAGACTGGTACGAAGAGTTTTCCTTATTGAATTAAGAGGGGTGAGAATTTTTTTTTTCGAAAAGGGGGAGGGAGGGTAAATATTGTTGCGCATGTCCCCACATAACCGTGCATGTAAAGGTCTCGGAGACCCAGTAAGGTGACGGCTGTGCATCGCCCGTTTCTCAGCTGCCGCAGCAGTTAGTGACCTTAACACTGCACATTCAAACATTCAAACTGAGCAGGTCATTCATCAATAGGACTGTAGATTACAACAAAAAATTAACAGCGCCCTAATCCCAGCACAGATTTGCATACAGGCACAATCGATCCCATTGTATTTAGCGCGCGTACTGTTAAAGTGCAGTGCAGTGAGTACGTGCATACACTTTACAGCTCACCCGGTCGCGCTATTATCAATATGCACTCACTAACACCGTTTTAATCCCATGTTATACCAGGGTTTTTACATGAAAAAATACGATTGTGTGTGTCTGTGTGTTTGTGTCTTCCCCACCCCACCCCTCCCCGCCCAAAAGCAGCAAATACATTGCATTAAAAGTACAATACCAATAACAGCTAGAAAATTAATTTGTGGTGTCACCTTTTGGATCGATAAACTATCACGCTTTACCTTTTTTTAAACAAAAGAAATATTGGATGTGTATGAATTAATCTAAAAAGTATGTTAGAAAATCACTAAAACGTAAAATTCATGTTTAATGTGTGTGTGTGTGTGTGTGTGTGTAGTATATATACAAGTGGAGATCCCAATCTTTGAACGGAAATGTCATTTGATAAAATATAGGTAAATGAGCATGATCACATTACATTCTCCTGGCAGTAAACCTGGATCGGGCACCACATAACCATAATATTATTCGAAAAAAATTATCAGGAGAAAAACAGTTGTAACGCAACAAGTTTAAAGGCTTTTTAAAATGTGTATAGATTTTTTTTTTCAGGAATAGACAAAATTCCTTTATATAATATATGAATTGGACATGACAACAAACATACAGTCTACTCATAGTAAATCCTGGATTGCAAACAAAATGAGTAAACAGACATGAGTGTCTATACGCACTTTAATTTATGTAGAGATTAATATTGCTATCCACAAGTTTTGCTACACACACTATGACAGTGTTTTTGTGGAAAAAATGGATCTAGATCTACGTGGGCACAAATAGTAAAAAAAGGATTAAGCAAAACTAGATCTAGACATACATCTTAAGCCTAGATTTACCCAGACTACATACATGTAATTCCATGTTAAGGGACGGCTGCTTCCCTAATCTGAAAAATTGTAATTACAAGTCTCCTATTTTTATTCCTAAGTCCTATGCAGGGTAAGAACTTTCCACCCAAGCCTATTTCTTGTAGTAAAAGCATGTCTTGGGCAGCAAGCATTGAATGCTGCTCGACAGAGAGTGAGACTTTGAATTATGATTCTAACAGAGCCATAAAGTAAAAAATAACCTATCATTTTACAAAATTTGGATAATGAGAAATTTGAATTACGTGATACCATATATTACACTTTGATTTTAAGGTTTCAGAATTAATCTAAAAAGTATGTAAGGAAATCACTAAAACGTAATATTAATGTTTAATGTGTGTATCTTATGATGCATATAAATTATATATATATACTAGTTCAGAGCCCGTTCTTTGAACAGAAATGTCATTTGGTAAAGTATAGGTAAATGAGCATAATCACTTTACAGTCTTCTGACAGTAAACCAGGCTTGGACACCAAATTAGGATAATATTATTCCAAAAAGTTATGTGGAGAAAATCAGTTGTAACGCAACAAGTTTAAAGGCTTTTTAAAATGTGTATAGATTTTTTTTTTCAGGAATAGACAAAATTCCTTTATATAATATATGAATTGGACATGACAACAAACATACAGTCTACTCATAGTAAATCCTGGATTGCAAACAAAATGAGTAAACAGACATGAGTGTCTATACGCACTTTAATTTATGTAGAGATTAATATTGCTATCCACAAGTTTTGCTACACACACTATGACAGTGTTTTTGTGGAAAAAATGGATCTAGATCTACGTGGGCACAAATAGTAAAAAAAGGATTAAGCAAAACTAGATCTAGACATACATCTAGATAAGCCTAGACCTATGCACAATTTCAAGAACACCGATGCTGTAGTTAATCCTGTAGAGGTGAGCGAAAAGTTGGCCTAATTTTTTGTATTATAGATATACTAATTATATAGATTATTATACTCGTAAACTTTACAAACGCAAAAAATACCGGATAACTATGAATCAAAGTCGTTTAAATAGTCAATGTCTAAAGAAACTTCATTTAAGTATGCAATTTTTTCCCCTTCAATTTCATCATTAATATGAATGTGTGCAAATAAATTAATTATTAATTTAACAAAATTAAATTTTAGTTTATTATATAAATGGAGTTTGTTCAAAGATAGCAGGATGTTTTAAAATGTTTAATTTTTGTGTATACTTTAGACTGATAATTAAGAATGGACTTTTGTACACGTACATTTAATTAATTTGTACGGTGGTGTCAGTTTGCTGCTGTTATTGTTCTTCTTTTTTTTCTTTTAATTTCCAAAAAGGATCCTCAGGACGACAGGTCCCCAGACAAGTCTTCGTGTTGCCGCACAGAGACAGTGCGTGACAAGCAGGTCAAGTGTCTCAGCTGAACACACTATACAGTAACTCAAAGAGATCCACACAGTCAGTACAGTGTGACCGACAAAGTTCCAGGTATCCCGCTCTAGGGTCCCGTCGCCGTATAGGATATTTCTTGAGACCAAAGACACGTTACACTAGACACCGAGAGCCTAACCCCTTAGCCTAAAGCATTTTCACCATAAAGTTTTATTTCCTGTCCAGGAGTAAGGATTCCCGAATGAATGCCGATAGAACACACGAAATTAATTTAGCATGCACTATCAAATTAATTTTTTTTATATTAAACTTGTAATTAATACAATTCCACAAATAAAGTTACCGCCAGCCTAGTACGAAGCGCAATTAGTGGTTGCAGTACAATTTACAATACTAATTGGGATTTTTAGGTAATAAATTCAGTATGTTGTTGCAACAGATTGGCTGTTAAAAAGTACCTGATATAAATTTTTTTTTGTTTGTTATTGCGATGAAGATCTTGATGGAATTGCAGCTGGGCATAGATCAAAGGGACTTCACTTATATAACGATATGTATAATGTAAACCACAGATATCGATTTCAATTACACCTACAGAAACCCGGAGGGTACACTTAACGCTGGACAGAACTATGTAAATAAAGCCTACCGTTTTCAATTTTTCAGCACCGACACATTAGTACATTTTAATTAAATAATGATGTCTATCTTATCCGCTTGAAGTAAGACTGGCTCGAGAGTTAGACTGCAAGCAATATGAAATTTAAAAGGTTGTGTAAAAACGTTTTGCTTTTTTTTACTCTTTAAATCCATGACATATTAATTGCTTAAATTTATAGGACAGGGTTACATAACTGTTCATTAATTTGTCCAATTTCATATGAAATATTTTTGTAAGTTTAAATTAATTCGGTGAAAAAGTAGTAACTTGGCCATACATTTTTTGAAGAAACTAACCAATGATTATGAATATTCACAGTTAGATGCACCTTAGATAACTTATACTGAAGTCATTCAAAACGCTAGGGCGTTTACATGTTAATTTTTCATATATAAAAGAAGCCGTTATTAAATCCTAATTCAAATACTGTACCCATTTCATCTATTTGGACCATGAAAGTCAAGGTAGCAAAATTAGCTTCGCACCAGGAAGTTTTAAAGAGTTTAATTAAATCTTTTGCCGGAGAGTCTCCGTACAAAGCGTGTCTATGATATATATAATATATAATTAAATATATATTATTTAACAAAGCATATACAAAATTTGATTAATAAAAAAGAAGGCTGTTTTTTTATATCCATCCAATTTTTCCTCAGGCAATTAAAAAAGACAGCTAATAAAATAGTCGACAGCAACGTGCATGCAAAACTCAATATCCCCACTTATGTTTTTTGGTCACGGGTAAAAAAAAAAAATTAATAACGTGATGAGACCCACTGCTGTTGTGTTATAGACAACCTGTCGTGGTGGCACAGACGCAGACAGGAAGGTAGGCGTAGAAAACAGACGGCCATAAGTCTTTTTTTCTCAATTCCTATTAGTTTGCACTCACGTACTGAAAAAAAATCAGCCCACGCTTTAATGGGCATGATAAAAAGGTTCCATTCAATTGTCGACATAGCAAACGTCACAGGTGGGAGGCAGTCAACCTAATGCCTTGCCCCAAAACATGAAGGTTGGATTAGAATACATCTGAAACGCGGTATATATAAATCTTTCAGTTATGTAAGATTAGAAGTAAGCTTTTCAATGAAAGTAATAATTAAAAACACTTTGGTTACCTGGTTCGAAAATCAAATATTTTTTTTGGTTAGTTTTTGAAAACACAAAGACCTTTTATCAGATAAAAAAAAATTTGTCAAAAATGCCCATGTAGTTAGAACAGGGTGATAAAAATCTAGACAAGTAGTGTCATGTTGACAAAAAATAAATAGTACGGTACTGTACAGAAATCGATGGAAAGATAGAATGCTAGAGGGCTTAGATACACCATCAAAACTTTGTTAAGAAAAAAAGAGTAAGGTGACGGGCATAGTCATACGAAATGATTAGGCTGGAGCTAAATGATGAGATAAAAGAGAACAAAAAGCAGCAGGGCAGACAAAGAGGTAGAGAGAGAGAGAGAGAGAGAGAGAGAGAGAGAGAGAGAGAGAGAGAGAGAGAGAGAGAGAGAGAGAGACGGACAAACAGACAAAGAGACACAAAGAGTGTGGGCGGTTATCTCGACATAACCGGTTATAATATTGGTAGATTATAGTTTTCAAAGACAAATAAGTGTTTACTGAAAATTAATGTTCTGTAAACATTGTTTGTGATCCTGCCGGTTGAAAGGCTGCGCACATGTTGCCACCAGTCACAGAGATACTGTTTTCGCCCGTAGATTAGCCAACAGAATAACAAGGCATAAAAAAGGGAAGAAAACATTGCAAAGTAATGATATCAATTGATGAATTCACATTGTTTGATATAAATGTAGATTTTTTTCAGAGATTAAAAATTGTCTAAACACAAATATTATTCTTGGGGAAAGGGGGGGGGGGCATACAAAAATCCCGTCACTTACTCAAAACTATTTCTACAATTCAAAAAATTAAGCAGCAGCAGCAGCAGTAGTAGTAGTAGTAGTAGTAGTAGTAGTAGTAGTAGTAT